>JBBMHQ010099383.1:0-10025 GCA_037834295.1 Postelsia palmaeformis
TGTTACTATAAATAGGGAAATATATAGGTTTTTGTATGGACCGTAGGTCCTATTAACTATATTCCTCCGTAATAGTACACGAGGAACTCCACCTCGAAATCAGAAATCAACGTGCGTACGTACCAGGTACATGTTGCGTGTTGTACGCGTTGCAAACCAAACCCGAGGGGAACGAATACTATTAATACCCAAACTAAGCAAGTGAAAACTAGATCGAAAAGAAAATATGAGGAGAAAAAAGGGGAAGTATCAGTAACACGCAAGACAGTAGTCAAGAAACAGAGACGAATACGCACGCTTGCATACTCTCGAAAGGGGTGGTCAACAGAAGAGTCCGCCGAGAAAAGCTATAAGAGCGTATGTTCAGTATGAGGATTATAGTACGCCTTTCTGCGTTATTTTATTATGTTTCATTTCATAGTTGGCATCGCTGCAAATACAGCAAGCAGTAGCTTAAATACCGAGCCAGCTGGTAACTAGCTAGCGGCTTATAGTCAGCCAACCCACAACCATAAATATGTTTCTTCTAAGTTTCATATTTTTAAGTGGGCGCCTTCTGCACTAACTTGAGGCAGTATAACTACTCCCCAATATATTATCTTCCTTTGAATCTCAGCCTGTCTTTCTCATTTCTCGTCTCCTCAGTAGGTGCCCTTTCCTACTGTATACCAATACTATCTTGAAGCAACCAGCTGCTGACACAATATTATTAATCATTCAAAAACACAGCAGCAGCAGTACGAGCGAAAATCAGCTCGAGGTAATCAATAATCTGCGACAGGTGCACTACAACATAGTAGCAGCAGCACGAGCAGTGATGCGCACGCTTATACTTACCGGTACCGACCACCAAGAAAGCGACGAGTGCGATCACGCCAGGTCTCCAGGAAGAGCAGGCAGCCGTGCGAGCATCACCATGCTGCGCACGTTTCGTACAGCTCTTTGCATTGCGGTTCGGACACGCCCCCCATGTAACCCCCAGTAGCAGTAGCGAGAGAGGCACCACCCGAGGCAAATACGGACTACGTTTTACGCGCGGACAGTTGTCGAACCTGCCATCCTCGCTCGAAACTGCTATGCACGCTCTTCGTCGGTGCCATCTCTCCTGCTGCTTAAAGAAATCACGAAGCCGGGGATTCCACTAAAATTGCACGCCGTCCTTCGTAGGTCAAATTACGATATTTTGCTGCACTATCAGACACCAAAATGTCAAGAGGTCTTAGCATCACTTGCAAGCCCCACACCACTATTTTTTCGCATTCGTACATTCACGCCATACTCGCTGTGTGCGAAGTTTCATGTAATTTTTTAACTCTTCAAAAATGGCGCCATCGGTAACATAGCAACGCGGCCTGGAATCTATCTACTGTATCTATCCATTCATATATATGAGACGCAGCACGGTTGTAGTGTCGTGACCCCAAGGTAAGCATCCACGCCGTTTCGCTCCAGCGACTAAAGCTGTCGCTGTCACGATGTTCTTTCGAGATCCCTCTCTCAACACTCTATGCCGCCAAGCCACACTCTTACGTGATACTAATATGCATGTTGTCTGTGATGCGTGACGCCGGAAACGCCTGCTACGGATACGAAAACCCTCAGGTCGGCGAAGAGGCCCAGAAAAGCGTAATAAACCGCATATTTCAACAGGTCGCGCAGCGCCCGGACTCGTTTTGCAACTACTTGGAAGGGATCATCCCCGAGTGGGGGGAGGGCACAAAGCTGATTTATCGGCATTACGCCACGCTGTACTTCGTCTTCGCCGTCGACGCACAGGAGAGCGACCTCGGGATCCTCGACCTTGTGCAAGGTGAGATTCCTCATGATACTCTCTACCCTACCACACCTGAAATACCGAAACCTGCCGCACACGTGTTTTCCTCGTACCACTCAACTGCTCTCTCACGTGCTCGTCACGCCGCCGCAGCATGCCTCCCATGCAGAGTTGTTCATGACTTGCATGCGCTCTTCGCGGAAGATGAGGCGATCTTGTTATATACTAATGTTAGTGGTGTGCGGAGGTGTGGAGGAGCGCTACGGGCACACATAAATTATGTGACCGCACGTGCTGACGGCCGGGGTTCATTTTTTGTTGTTGGATACGTGCCGCCGTTGTGTCTAGAGCCTTCTGGGCGTCATGCGAAAGTGACGCGTGGAAGAAACCACCTGATAACTGGTGTTATAGACGATATTGCACCCGTATTTATGGCCGTAGCCGCGGTTCAGATACAGATAGTGCCATGACCTAGAGCAAACGCGCACGAATTACTGAGCTTATCGAACACGCATCCAACCCGTCTGCTCCTTCGGGTCGACCTCGGGTATTTTTTGCGTCGGCTTTTCTGTATGATATGTCGACGCCGCGCTTTAACCTTAACCCTTCCTTGCTGTGTTCGAACCCTTTCCCTTGGTTGGCAGTCTTCGTAGAGGCGCTGGACAAATGCTTCGAGAATGTGTGCGAGTTGGACCTCATCTTCCACTCGGACAAGGTGCGACGTGGTGCCCTTCATTACTGCGAGTAATTCAGCGTCGTTAAACAAATATATTCCAATATCTCCTCTATCAATGTGCGTGTACAGCCTTCGTCACGTAGTGCTGATCCGACGTTTTGTGGTATTCGTCATCAAGCTATGATTCGGAGCGGCACGAACCCGAGCCCAGACTTACCGCGGTAGGAGTTGAACATACACAAGTCGTGACCATGAGCTCAACCCATGCGCTAGTGTAGGGCATCGTGCCAGATGCATGGTCGGGTTAGCTCCGGCACGCAGCAGAGGAGTCACGGCAGTCAATTCCCGTCGGCGAGAGTCATGGCGAGGTTGCACCTCCGTTGTGAGCCCTTTGCAACCTGGGTATGGAAGGTTGCACATTCTCGCACGGCCTGGTTGCTGACAATAATGGATGCATAAGTCAGCTCCGGAGATAAGATAGACCTTCGGCGAGCAGTTTCGACGTACACATTTTTTTGCGGCGTGATGCACGGGCCATATAGCAGGAAGGGTTGCCGAACTGTTGCCCGTGCCCCTTCGCGCTTGTGTGCCGAAAGGTTCACTACGTCCTGGATGAAATAATCATGGGCGGCATGGTGCTCGAGACCAACATCAACCAGATCCTGACGGCGATCAACGATCAGACTCGTCTCCACGCCGCCTCAAACAAGGTCGGGCTGCCCCCGTCGGGTGGAATCAGTGCGCACGGCAGATCTCGACCAGGGGGCGGTGGTGGGAGCGGAGTTTCAGGAATCCCTGGGATGCGAACACGATGACAGCAGTATGCTTTTATTTGGAAACACGCGATCTTTGGCCTTGCCGGAACGCTGCCGCTGTTCATTGGGAGAGCGGAGTTAGTTGCATCCTCGAGGCGTTGGTGCTTGGAGTGAACGGTCATGATTGGTGACGACAGTGGGACGAAGGCTTATTTTGTTTCGGGTATCGAAGCGCTGAAGTTTTCGTGTGATATCCCACGGCTGTGATGGAGGTTTCTCTGGGGGCCACGAACGTTGTCGCCTCAAGTAGTAATCGCATTAGGAGCTCCGTGTCTTTCGTTGCATCAGAAGAAGGAGGTGATCGGACGAAACATGCGGGAGCTCCCTCATTGGGAGCGGAATGGCGGACTTGATTAGAGCTGAGTCTGTGTCGAATCTGTCACCCCGATTGCGGTATGCTCATCATGAAACAAGTATGAGGACGCTGATCGAAAAGCGGACCTTAGCAGGGCGAAGTCGGCTCCGCTGTCGATTTCGTGCCACAGATCGGGTTTTCGTTTTTGTCGCGAATGCGCGAAGGTATGTACAAAACGGGTACAATTTCAATCGGGCAGCACCCGGCGAGGTTGGAACTGGCTCCACAGAGGCGCTCGAAACCCGGAGAAAGTTGGAAATTTCAAAGTTCTATTCCGGGGAGGAAGCGTGTGCATCTCTCAGTCCCTTACGCTAAACGTGCGTCCCTTTTAACTCATGAACCCGTATGCGCTACCTCAAAACTTTTTTGAGATATTTTGAATGCCGCGACGAAGCAGAAAAAACTAGAAGGTCACCGCTGATACCGGAGTGCTCAACCATGAGTGCACCGCAACCAGAAGAGACCACTGCCGAATAGGCTTGGGTTTTTCATGACGTTGCTCGGCCTCACAAGATACCGCCACGTGCTTTCACTCGACAGAAAAAACGTCACGAAACAGTGCGGCGCTTTACTTTTTTACATTAGTTCAGGCAGGGTCTGCATCCACTTTCAATGAAGTCACGAGCGGCGAGGCTCAGGTAGCGTGGGTATGCAGTGCTTGCCTCTACGAGTCTCTTGCTTGTCTTGCGGCACAATTTATCGCAAATCAGGGATTGCGACTGCTATTTTAGCTATTACTTTCGGTAGATTCCAACACCACAGATAAGGAAGTGCACGTGGCGCCACGCCAACGGTCGTGCCCTGGGCCTAAATCAGCTGCGAGAACAAAGTTTCTCTAGCAGCGTCTTGCCTTTGATGATCATCAACTTTCAGCGCTCAGTCTACCACTGGCACCGGACGGGTCTTGTATTCCACAACATATTAAAAAGTCTTTAAAACGAAGCACTCAACGGGCACGCACACACGGGACCCAAAGAACACTCTCAACACGTTCCCAGCGCGTGCGTACACAAGGCTACGGCTCCAGCTGCCCGAGTCTTCGCCGCGAATTTCCCTTCCCCATAAAACAAGCCTCCTTCCTTCGGAGTTCCAAAGTTTCCCCTTCCCCAGCAGGACCTCCGCTGAAGGGACGTGGAAGCGATGTAGACTATGCCCCATGCTCCTTCTGGTTATTTCGCCGATACCCCGTATATGAGCTTCTCGACTTATGGGGTGGGAGCCACGCGCTTGAGCTGAAGGTCGTAGCGCACCTCCATGCCTGGCTTGACGAGGCAGTCTCCGTTCTCAATACAGATGCCCTTGTCGCCGAAGGCCATGCTGGCCGGCACAACCATCTGTACCTCCGCGCCAGCCTGTCATGGGGAAACAGGATTGCGATATGTAAATACCATCACTATTTCAGATGCGGATACTAATGTGCCATATGGAAGAGCGGCGGAGACAGAACAGCTGAAAGTGGTAGTCGCAGTCGGGTAACTTTTGTCATGAAGTTGGCTCCCTCTCTACAGCTCCGTGCGCTGAAAAAAAATAACACAACGTCACGCTAAGCATCACGGAACGATTTGCGAGCTTTAATGGCCGGAAAAAGAGCCGCAGGACAGACCTACGCATAGAGTGGACGTCGGGCTGCGCCGTGTGGGTGTTCTCCACCCGTACGACCTACAGTTCAAAACATCATTTTGTGACGAGACTTGCACAGACAACCGTATAGGGTTGGAATATCGTTTTTAGGAACGCAAGATCCATTCATAAATACTAGTACTACCAGGAAAAAGAAGGCGAAGACGTGACACAAGCTACGCACTGGAGGGGGTAAGGCAGTCCGAAGGTACCGACGGTATACAATGGCAACAGCAGCACCTCACAGCTTTCTTCGCGGAACGGAAATACCAGGCCCGTTGAATAGGAAGCAAGCGGCTCACGAGAGTGCTCAAGTCTGTCAATCGGAGAACATCTATTGCTGTGATGGTGTTATGTATAAGCTGCGTCGTCACGGGCCGCTAACGGCTCATCAAGTCGTCCCACTGACTCCCCTTATAGAAACATCATACTACTACTGCAACCACCGAGAGGTCGTCTATCGTCCACACTGGGTACAGGAGAGGGAGGACTCGAGGAATTTCCTGCGTCTCCGCTTGGAACGGTCAAGCGTAAAAGGCGGCAGGGGGGGGGTCCCTCTCACGTTCATGAGGCGCAGCACCTCCTCCCATCCCTTGATGACCTGCCGCGCGCCTAGCTTGAAGGCGATGGGTTTCCGGCCTGGTGCGTTGCTCGCGTCAAAAACCTTGCCGTCCGGGAGAAACCTATGGAATGGAAAAATAGCAGTATCAGAGCATACGGCGAGAAGCGGCTCTCGATTCAACCCATCTTACCCCTGAAAAAATGATCCGGTACTAGTTCCAAGTCGTTTTTCTCCCAAAAACCGGGTGCAGTCGTCAAGGGGTTAGCAGGGTTTGGGGGGGTTCATGCTGAGCTCGGCTACACAGTGCCTCACCTGGAGGAACTCAAGGCCTCCCCCGAGGGTGGGCCTCAACGATGAACGGTATCAACATCCAGGTACGAGGTGTAAATGAGAGGTGTCTAGGACTACCACTCCCCGATCGAATATTAAGCACACCGGGGACCGGAGGCGAGAAAAACAAGATACCAGGTATTAGTAGTGTGTATCTCTCTCGTTCCCAAAGTGGAATGGCAAGCGGGTCCAATGCAAGCACACGGAGTATCAGGTACTTGCAAAAGTGAAACACGCTTGCACCGCAAGCACTACCTTTCTCCTGAGAGTACTTGAATAGTTGTTGCCGCTACTGCTGCTGTTGTTGCTGTTGCTGTCACATTGGCTTCTTGTCACATTCTAGCCCGTGAATTGGGCTGTTTTTACAACTTGGCCCCACTTCGACAGGATGGTTGACATACAACTTGACTCCAGATCCCCACCATAACCCAGAACCCACACTTCGCCGCCTGGATTTTTTCTCGGAGTGAAAATGAAATGGGGAGTTAATGTACTCGAGACTATCAATCATTTTGTCGAAGCTGGCCCAAGTTGCGAACACTACGAGGCACTACTCTAGTGCTCGTGGTCATGAAAAGGGACAAGGAGTCTACAGTACAAGGCCGCAGTAAAACAAGCCAAACAATATGTTTACAACAGTTCCCTATAGAACTACTCGTGCGTGGGTATCACAGCTCACAGCTCGCAGCTCGCAGCTCGCAGCTCGCAGCTCACCCTGTGAAGTCCACTACGCAGAAGTCGCCGTCCCTCGCGACGGGCCCGGTGCCCTCTTTCAGGACGATGAACTTTACGCCGCCAGCTGTGGTGAAAACTGTTGAGGGAGAGTGAATAGTACCGGCGGCAGAAATAAGGGCTTGGATAATAGGTAAAAGTGACCAGCGAAACGGTGCACCAACCATTCGTAATGGGCGTATACAGCAAAAACACGAGCAGTTACGAGCACAAGCGAGTGAGTACGGTGGTCACATGGTCACAGGTCGAGCGGGAATGTAGGAAAGGGTATTTCTTCAACCAAACAAATCGGCAAATTTGAAGATGAACCATGCCAGAGCACGCTGAGATTGATGTTTCAGTGCTAAGCATTGAGAGTCTTTTTTCCTTTTTTACGTCAGTTGTGAGTTCAACCGGTCGGTCGATCCTCAGCTTTGCAGATTGCGTCATACCTGGAACCTGCTGTTCGACTTTCCCCCCGCGATTGACTGCTGACCGGGCAGTGACTCCTCTGTACTTTTCTGTGCTTTTCGTACCAGGTAGGTATGGACGTATCCAGCCTCTTGTATAACAGCAGTATGCTCTGTGTTGTCGTTACTTACCCTTTCCATTTTTCACGAGCCAGCATACCGCCCGGCAGTGTGGCGGCACTACAGCTACATCCACGGCAACATCAGTAAGTTGCGGGCAAGCCGACCCCTCGAAAAACCTACTTGCACAACCGAGTCTTGCTTGGGGGTACTACCCAAGATGCTGGTGTACGCAAGAGTGCAGCAGCAGTGCATCATGCGATCAGGAACTCCAGGCTCAAGGCTACGACGGCGGTACTGTCTACGTAAGTACAGGTACGTCAACACTCAGACAAACACATGACACATCGATTTGAAACACGATTCATGATCGACACATTGCTGGAGTTTTCCCCTCGTTATGCAAGCCGCAAGCCTGAGAATGACCTCACCTTTGCGTTGCTGATCAGCCACTGCGAGGGCTCCCGCAGGAAGCATCGCTGAGCCAAGCACGCCAGCAACTGATACCCCGGCTGCCTTGATCATATCCCCCCGCGTTCCGAAGCCTGACTGCTGTGACGAGGTAGACATGGCAACATGAGTCTTACTCAGTGACGAAGCGCCACTCCCGCTTTGCACGTTGAACGAGAACGGTACGACTGTGAAGGCCTCTCCTAAGGCAGCTGCCCATAAGATCAATAACGTTTCAAGGGCCTGGCAACGCATACTAGAGTTTTTTAGTGTGGCAAGCAAGGCTGGGTGTTTCGAGCAACAGGTAAGTTGTTGTGGTGGTGCACCCGTGCAGAGAGAGTTGTACGGCACGTTTTTCTGACTTGGCCCCGGGTTTCGGTTATTTTTGCGTTGTTGAGTCTGATCGTATAATACTGGCGGTTGTATACGAACCAAAGTATCCACATCCCAATGACCTGTGAGCCGGTACTCGTAGCCCATGACATACATCATGCATATTAGTATCCAAGTACCCAAGACCTACTCTCCTTATCGTGGGTCATGGTTGGTCAACGGCGTAGATTCAGTGTTCGGCCCAGACTCCATAGAGCAGTTCTTGCAACTTCGCCAATTTATTTCGCGGTTGTTTTCCATGTGTCGACGCTCAATGGTCTTCGTCGTAGGTCTTCGTATTTCAACGCGAGACGAAGATCCTTTTCCAACTTCAAACATCTTTCGGCTCTACTGCTGTAGTTTATTCGAGTATTTTGTGCCCAACACATGGGTGGGTGCAATTGCCAACTTGCCTAAACCAAGGTATACACTTCTGCTGCTTGAGGGGGGCGCCCGGCCGAAAGACAAACACGCCACACTTGGGAAGAAGGTCAAGATGGAAAACAAACCAGTTGGGGGGGGGGAAGGGGATTTCTGGACGAATACAGAAAAAAAACATTTTGCTGCCGAGGTCTTGTTTTACGCACTACGTACTTGATTTCTTAAAGTATCACCTCCCTGCCTCCATCAGGGTCAATGAATAGTGTCGTTTTTATCAAAGTGCCACTCTACAGATAGATAGATATACTCTAAAGCAGACTGACTGCTGGTTGCAAGAAGGCTTAGTGTCGCGTTTCACCGGAGGATAAGAGCAACTCAATTAATTGCAGCGTTGTCGTATCGAAAAGGCTACGTGCTGGTGCTACTCGTACTGCTGCTTTTTTTCCGGCGGTGGACGTAGGCTCGGTGAGCTCTCTAGGGAAAGGTGTTGACACAGGCGGCACCGGATCGCGAGAATAACAAGACTCCAAACGCTCTCCTCACAAAACTCTATTTTGTACTACTGTAGTGTGAAGGTGTTACCTACTGAGCTATAGGGGTAAAAGACCGGTCGATTACCCATCCCAGGGTAATCTTTATAACACTCTCCCCTCCTCTGAACGGCGGGATTTTTTGGGCGTCAGAACCGTATACGTCTGTTCGCTGACCTACCCGCTTCGTTTCATGCCCTGGGGAACCCGGGAGATGTGTTTTTCAGGCACGCGCAAGCGTTTCTATAAAGAAACGTTCGAAGTGAGGTTCGAACCCGTGACCAGGACGATGTCAACTTTGAAGGTGTTAGGTGTTACCTACTGAGCTATAGGGGTACAATATCGACCGATTACCAAGCCCAGGACAATCCTTATAGCATTAGACTATGATCGAGCCGTTTTTTCATGTATCGAAGGTGTCGCCGCGTGGTGCGTGGCTCGAACAACTCTTTCGCGGATACCCAGCTCAGCGGCTTTATCGCGCTGTTGATGAACAAAATTCTGTCTTTGTTAAATAAAGTAAAGTAACCACAACCACGCGTCATCACGGGTTATAGTTCACTTGAAAAAATAAAATAAAAACACACACTTTCTTACTTCTTTTGCCAATTCACTCTGCATCTTTTCGAAAAAAAGTGCTATCCGGGGTTGGGACCATGCCGAATACTAAACGAAACGCAGCAGGTAAACACAGCAGTGACGTTGCCATAACGCTGCAAGGCAAGCGAGCGGACACAAACAGTAAAGGAACGCGATGGCCAAGTCGTACTTCATGGAATAGACAAGAAGAGCGTCATGGCAGTCTACTTCGTGTGATATTATCATTATTCTCTAGAGGGAAAGCCCCTGACCACCGAGTGTCGACGACATAATATTTACCGCTGACAACAAATCGTAGCTGGAATCATCTCTCGGGGAG
>JBBMHQ010099405.1:0-10022 GCA_037834295.1 Postelsia palmaeformis
CTACAGTCCCGCCTCGGGGAGATGCCGCTGAACGAACGCACGACACAGCGCCGCTTGGCCGCGGCGCTCGGAATTCCCAAAACCACGCTGCTCGACAACCTCAAGGCGCTTGGATTGAGAGCACACTCGAACGCGTGTGTCAAAATTGTCCGAAGTCCACCGTGCACAAATGGCACGTTTCTGTCAATACTGTAGAAACCGTGCTTATATTCCCAGATATCCAAACCTTGCTTATATTCTCGACCAGAGGGAGTAGGTAATACTACCTCGTGTAAAAAAAACAGGGAAAAAATTATGACAGCTTCTCTCGTGAAGGGATACGCGCCGGTCATGGGTCTCCGTGTGCCATCCTGCTGTCGCTTTTCATGGCCGCCTCATCGCCTTAGCCCAATCCGCCCGCTCCTTTGCACGTGCTCCCGTTGCCACTCCCTTTCAGTCGGTTCCCATTCTCCCTCATCCCGAAAAAAAAATGCTCCTCGCACTTGCGGTTCTGAT
Organism: Postelsia palmaeformis; assembly: GCA_037834295.1. Taxonomy (NCBI): domain Eukaryota; class Phaeophyceae; order Laminariales; family Laminariaceae; genus Postelsia; species Postelsia palmaeformis. Next base: position 496 of record JBBMHQ010099405.1, read on the forward strand.
TCCGAAAAAAAAATCTCGCGCAGGGGGAGTTCAATCTGTCTCTTCCCCGCACGTCGACGACCTGTCTCCCTCCTCCATGGTCGTCGAATCTAGCCTCCTACCGGCGCAATAGACTGTACCGTAGTTTGGCCTGTGGTGGAGCCTGCCTCCGCGTACGGACACCGCGATTGAGCATTGCTGCTCTGCCGTAGCTGCCTGAACAAAGACGCGCGAATCATAGGCCTCCGTGTCTGACGCAACACGTACGACCCAACTCTACGGCCGCCTAAGCCTCGCGGTCACACGCAGCAGCAAGGAGGTATCACTTCTTGAGGGCGAGTCCGGCCATACACCCGCCAGAAAGACCTACCTCACTCGCTATAGGCCTAATAGGGCATGCCTAGCGGCATTCCTTGCCGAGGCAGCAAGGCGAGGGAAAATCTATCGCATTACGCTTCCAGTTGTGCGTACTCTTGGATCATTATCTTCGTTTATCACTGCTACGATCTTCGTTAGTTTCGTCCGCTGAGCACGGTACATCGTCCTCGGCAGTCCCCGCGTCTCAAGCTGTTTTGATTTCAGATACCTTTCCCAAACAGTCCCCCACGCCAAAGCGTTCCGCAAGGAGAGTCAAATAAATACTAGAATAAAGTTAGCTTTTTTATCATACCTTTTTTTCAAGCCTAACTCCTAGGAAATTTTCCCCCCCAGTGGCCTTCTGGACAACCTGTGGTCACAGGTGTCATGTCACCCCTTTCCCCTCTCCGACACGTGCCTTCATGTCCATCGCGCCGAGGATTCAGCATCCCCACTGCTCGTCGATCTGAGTATCGAACTTCATCACCTGCTGTGCTACCCTTATTTTCTCCGCCCGCAGTACCTCTCGGGGCTCATTCGAAGTGGCGTGTTTTCGCTACTCGTGTTACCTGAGAGTCTCAAACGGACATCGTGTTTCAGCACTGAGGCAGCCTGGTTATCTTTTCGCGCTGCAAACTTCTAGCAACACTTTGTTAATGGGTTCTGTGGACAAGATGCGACTCACCACAAACTACTATATATACGTGCTGTACAGTAGTACGAAGCGTGTAGCCGTCTCCGCAAGCATGGAGCGATTCCGGAGGATCCGTGCAAGGGCTTTTATGAGGAGAGACGATATAGTGTCGAGTTAATACTGTAGCACCATGAGGCATGTTTCCGGGGTGTCGGGGTGGATAAATGGACAGAGCACCCGCGGGAAGCAGGGAGAGCTTACGCAGGCCGTTGGCGTACGTGTCAGCCACCGGTAGCCGTCACGGCGTCACGGTATGGGTGTCTCCATCGTTAAGGATCGTCGGCGGGAGAACGTAAAGGGCTGGCCACTGGCAGCCTCAATCAACAAATATTATACTGACTCCGTCAGCAATCACTGTGATGAATGTCATCAATATATTGGTCGTAGCCCAGGCCCATCATAGATCACTCTGGTATGTAATGTTGATCCATCGCTCCTCCCCTTGGCGCACAGGGCAGGCGGCTCTCATCAGTAACTAAAGCACAAGAAAGCATAAAACTCTCCTCCTCTCTCTTCTCTCCTCCCGAAACGCATTTTGGTGGATCTCCGCAATGCAATATGTCGGGATTTAGATAGCATCTACTATAATAGCGCAGGTTCAATCAGTCAAGAGTTATTGCCAGTACAACACTACGTACTGACGATACATCGTGCTGTGCCAAATTCCAGCCCTGGAAAAATTTGCATGCAAGTCATGCCTTCTTTTTTCATCCCATCTGTCCTTTCTGCACTACTTTCTCCACCCTCCCCTTTCGAAACTCAGATCCACGGTCACATAGCAGGTACTCCGCCTCCCCCCCACTACGGTGCGTTCCTTCGGCTTTTTCGCGAGATTAGTTCCAGCACTTTCTGCCCTCGTCGACATACGCTATTAATGGACTATTTATGTGTCAATGTTTGCAGTCTCTCTCGGGGGCGACTCTCATTCGTTGATTCCGACCCTTACCACAGTAGCTGGGCATGCCAGCCTGGTCATTGGAAAAACCCGGACACGAAATAACTTGGAAGAAAAAGGAGACGAAACGGCTTGGAGAAAAAAAGCGAGAAGGCGAAATTGCCTTGAAAGGCGGGGAGTCGGAATGATTCGAAAACAAGGCATTAATAGAAGACGAAATTACTTGAAAGAACCAGGGGCACGGGATGACCTGAAAATGCGAGGATTAAAAAACAGTTTTTCGTTCGTCTTTAAAAAAAACTCAGTGTACCACTGGGAATACCTGTACAGTACGTGTCAGGCATCATGCTTGCCATTCGCCAATCAGTCCGCCACCGTGCACTCGAACACTCGTCACTCACAGCTACAGAGAGAACAAGCAAATTTTGCAGCGTTGATTATACCGTAGCAAGCTACTCTATACGACGCGGTGCCGCGTTGATTGCCGACAAATCAACGCAGTGGTTGTAGCCCCGGGTGAGAGTCTCCGGCTGATCGCAGCAGAAATGCATCATTAGTCCCAACCTACTGTACGTACCATGGTACGAACTAAAGCGACGAAATAATGTGGTCGATTGTATGTTGGCCCGTTGCTCTTATCTAAACCCAATAACCAATACATCTACTATTACCTCCTGCCAAGACGACTGTCGCGGGTGGGCGGGTGAGTGTGTCCCCCTGACTGATGAAAAACGCTGTCCAAAACTGCCGGGGTATCCGACACCTCTCTTTCCACCGTCAATTACAGACCGCCATATATTCAACGGAACCCCTCTTACTACTACACTGCGAACCTATCGCACATAATAATCCAAGCAGTTTCTCCACCACAACCATGGATGGACGCAGATCTTAAAACCGTTCAACACGCATGCAATTCTTGAAATAGTTTCGCGAGGATGCAGTTCTTAAAATTGGTGAACACCCAGGGTTAACAGGACTCCTTCCCAAGCACTCTGTCCAACCCCAGCAGCACCCGATCAGATTTTCACCACAGCCGCAACCCCAAGCAAGTACGGGGGAATATGGTAACTCAGAACCAAGCATCGTGTGTAAAGAAAAGGGAGGCACCTGCTTTTTGTGTCCGTCATGAGTTGTGGATACTGTATATGACCTAACGGTACTAAGGCTCCGGCCAGTCAGCTACCAAACCATGTGCAGGCAATCTACCGCATGCTTCGCTTTTCGCACACTCTATTCGACTCTATTCGCTCTCGTACCCTCGTTGATCGCCTTCCGGTTTTCCATGCAATATTACCCTACGAGCCACGCCCAGTGTACCAAATACCAATATATCCCCTATCCCCTATTTAATTACACTTCCGACATGACTGTGAAACAAACGAAACCGAAACTCCATCAACTTCATACTTGTTCAATTCCTCAACTACTTCAACGAATGTGGAGTTGCTATTGCCATAATACTTGCTTATTTTAAGTCGATGTACAGCGTAGGGTTTAACGCCTATCGTTTGTTATACCAGTTCAGCAGTAAGAAGAGTAAAACTCAGGGAAATGAAGCAAGGAACCCTACCGATGCTCTATGATCAATCTCGCTCGTTTCATTGCCAACGCCAGCCTAGCGTGTACACTGGTGCAATGCTAGATAGAGTGTCCATCCTTGCTCTCGTACACCCAAGCTCAACGAGTTTTGACATAAAACAATCCTCCTATATATAGTCTACCCCGAGCCCCCCATCCAAGATAACGCCGTCACAGAGATTTTAACTCACAGCCCTGCTGAAATTGCATTGCGCTAAGGCTACTTCATCTCTTACACCTTCCCCACCTGCCCATTCCCTATCATTATGCTTGTTCCTAGACTAGCTCTTCTCTCTTCCCCACCACCACGACAGCTATAGCACTTTTGTGCGTTGAGCGGGCCATAACGTGACGTCGCGTGGGCCTCTGAGGCGCCCCATCAACGCTACGCTGTATGACGTACGCAAATTATTCATGTCGCACCGGCGTGTTGAAAAAAAAAAACAAAAAACGCCCTTCGCGGCCCCAAAAAGAGAGGAGGGGGAGAAAGAAAGCAAAATAAAATGTGCTGGTCCGACGAAAAGCAAAAACGACTTTGAACGAGATTAGAACAAAAACAAGACTCCTGCAGGCCGCGCCGCTGAAATGTTCAATTACTTACGCAGTTCGACTCTAAGATTGATCGTTCACGATTAAAATACTATAGATATATTTACCTCTGAACTTGGTCCATCTTGGGCGCGCACCCCAAAGCCCTTCTGCGGGAAGAAGTACCCCAAGGCCTATTGAAAGAGCAACCCATCCTTTTGGTTCGGCACTCCACGCACGAAGGCACATTTTTGCGCAGCACGATATGGCTGCACGTAAAGCCTTTCTCCAAGCAGCGCTCGCACCGACCCGGTCTACTGCCGCTCCCTCCTCCGCCCCCGCCCCCCTCCCCGCCCCTCGCGATCGCGCCACCACCTTGCGCGACGCTCTCGGCGGAAGCGGAGGAAGTGTTCTTTCTTGCTTTCTTCTTCGCGCCACCCTGCATCTGTGCCATCGGCAAGCTCTCGGTGTCAGGATCCCTCCTGGATTTATTCTTCGCGTTTCCCGCCTGTTTCGCCAGCAGCATGGAGACCGCGCGCTTCGCCTTGTCCTCGCTCTCCTTCAGCTTCTTCTCGCTTTCCCTCACTCTCTCCTCGCTTTCCCTCACCCTCTCCTCGCTCTCCCTCAACTTCTCTTCGGTCTCCGTCACCTTCTCCTCGATCTCCAACACCTTCTGCTTCGCCGCTCGCACCTTAGCCAGCAGCATGGCAACGCGCTTTTTCGACGCCACTAACTGATCACTCAGGCAGTGCTCCCGACGATACCCGTCCTGCATCTGGGCCAGGTAGGAGTCCTCCTTCTCGTACAACACCTCCACCTTACTCCGCAAGTTCGACACGACAAGCTTCGTTTCGCTCAAGCGCTTCTCAGTTTCTCGTAGGTCGTCGCTCCGCTCCCGAAGGTTGTCATTCCGGTGCTGAAGGCGCCTGTTGGCCTGTGATAGCTGCTTAATTTTATCCTCTCTTTTTTTTTAACGTAATCGTGGACAAAGAAACACACGATGGCAGGGGCAGATCGTGTTGAGGTACGGAAAAATCGATTCCTGGCGGTTATTCCGGGTTCCCGGGTACCCGCGTCGAGTAAGCAGGGTAACCGCAAAAACGTATCCGGGTAGGATTCCGGAGTACCCGCGGGCGAATACGTAGGTAGCTCTGAAAAAATTACGACAAATATCAGACGTGAGCAACGCACAGTGGCAAGTGACGCATCGCGCTCAGTCACTCTGCAGGTATTGCGGGTACCCGGGTCGGCATCCGGCTGTTCGTTGGTGTTTTGAATAGCATTTTCGAAGCATCCGCCATGAAACAAAGTTTGTCGCGTACGTAAACTGTTCGCGAAAGTAAGGCAACAGGGTTCAAAAGAAGACCCGGAGAGGCACCGCTAACGTTCACGAGTGTATCGATCGGTCGGCGAGAACAACCGCCGCGAATGATGGGAGAAACAACGGTGCAACTTGTCAAGTACCAGGATATCTCAGCGCAATTTTTCACAGATCCCTGACCTATAAGATGTGTATGATCTACAGTAGACTATTTGCTCCGCCTTATCTACGTAACGTCTAGCGGGTAAGGGTCTGTGTATGACACGGGTCTTGCGCTACACGTTTGCCCGCTGAATCTATATGTTACCTTGCACTCGATATCAAAGCCGAAAAAATAACATGAAACGCAGGATGTAGATTATCTACTGTAGATCGCAAGATGAACTGCAGCAGTACCGTCGGGAGTGATATGTCTCTATTAGGTGACTAATATGTAATGTTCACGTTTCGACTCACTTTGCCCTTAGAGTCGCCAACGACGACGCCGAGTCCCGCAGCAGAGACGCGGCGATCGACGCCAAGCACGGTAGACACCCCTTCGCGTGGCTCTCCGACTCTCCGAGCGTAGTCTCCACCTTGCACGACATGCGAACCTTGACAAGAGACAGCATGGCGTTGTGGCTCGAGTCGTCGGCTGGGCGGAAGGTAGCCACACGCCGGCACTGGCTGCACGTGACCGAGTCGCCCCTTGCCAAGCGAGAGATGCAGTCGTCGCACACCGAGTGCCCGCAAGAAAAAGAAATCCTGCGTCTGGCTGTGCATCCCGCTTGGCAGACGTCGCAACTCTGGTGCGCGATCGCCGCGGCTTGTATGTCGGCCATCACGACATTGCGTAGTTCTCGAGGCTCTATCACCGTGTAAGCGGCCACGACTTCTCCGAGATCCATACCGGTAAAGGGCCGGGGTGTGCTACAGCAGTATCTGGAGGAACGGTGAAGAGAGTGGGTATGGCGGCAAATAAACGCACGGAAGCAATCAAAACGCAATCAGAAAATTGCACTATTTCGAAGTGTCAGGGATCGTATCCTTCGAAAGTGAAACATATATATATATATATATATATATATATATCGATGTCTTCATTTACAATGGAGTGTTTGCGATAACGTGTTTTAGTTTATTCCTTTCCCCCAGAAGAACATCGAAGGTAGGATTTGAGGAAAGTTCTTGAGAGAAAAGGGCAAAAAAGTACTCCAGCAAAGGTAGGAATCAGACAAAAATTACGGCACATTTTTGCTCTGCATAACATTTGGTTATAAACACCGAGCATTTGCCATCCTTCGCATGCACCACCTATCATACCTGGTACCTAGTATACTGCTTGCTCTACACAATACGATAACCGCTGGGAGCACAGAGGCTTAAGAGGTGTAGCTGGAGTATGAAACGGACGGGCGGCGTTGCACTGTGCCAGTGGGCCGCCGGCGGACTGTCAGCGGCCCCTTGCTGCGTACGCTCTACGTCGCCCGCTTGGTGTCTTAAAGGATGCTGCGTTCCGAAAGGACTACTCCTGCTTATATTCACACCGCCTTGCTTTTGGGACGCGGCAGCATAACACCTCGTCTATCTTGTCAATTCCGCCACCCTGTTGTAGCAGCAGCACGGTCTATTTATCGGTCGACGGGCGTGCTCGGAGCGGAGCGCGCCGGGGAGGTGGTGCGCGTAGACCGAACGCAGCAGCAGCAGCAGCACACGGAATCTGCAAAAATGGAAGCTGCTGCTGCTGCTGGTTGATTCTCATGCTGATGCTGTTCGTTTTTGGTGCTCAAGCTGATGCTCTTTGTTGTTGTTGCTCAAGCTGATGTTGCCGCTAGCTGTGCTATCGCTTGTGGTCGCGGGTATGCAGCGGCGGCACTGCGGCTAACTCTGCCGCCGCCATCGTCGCTGGGCTCTGCCGTTGCTATGTACTCGTACGCAGTTTTTTTTTGTGCTTCACTATTTTTTTCTGTTTGCCGCGTTGCTGCACACCTCCCCACTCCCCGCCTCAGTTTTGGAGGCATCGCTTGCAGGATTAGGTTTACCTCGTTTGCAAGCACGTCAAGATCATGATGGGACGGGAATTCACTTTTTTAGTGGGAATAAAGTAACTTTCTCAAGACACCCTATCGCAGAGACTCTTGACAAGAATGTTTTCCCCCATCCCGGGTCTATTATCTTCGCACTACTTTCTCCACCTTCCTTTCGCAACTGAAATCCGGGGTCACACGGTAGTCACTCTTCCCTCCTCCCCACTACGGTTCGTGGGCTCGTTTTCACCTCGAGAAGAGTGCAACTACAGTTCGAGTCCCCTGTATAGATCAACCTAGCCTGCGTCCCTTATCACACTAGGGTGATAAGATAACACACCCCCTCGGACGATTTTTCAAAGCTGGGTTTCTCGACAACGGGGAGGGGAGGGAGTACTGAATACGACGAGCGATGATGCGTCTATCTGTGCAATCTTTCTCGACGAAATATTCCAGAGCCACCATACTTCGTTGTGTATGTGTGACCCCCATGTTTTGTAGTGAACCGGGTCTGACATTCCTCCCAGTGGGTGTATTATCTTGACTACAGTATACAGTTCCTACCAGATATATTCAACCCTTTTAAAACTGCAGTCCCATTTTGGGGACAATCTACTCAAAATTCAAGCAAATTGCCCCCAAAAACGGGACTGCAGTCCTAAAAAGGCTAAGTTCAATCAGCAGGGTCTTCATCTTACGGGCTGAATCGTCGGACGCTATCGTCAGAGAGGCGGCTGCTGTTTTCGACTCAGATTGGGGTGATACTACTGAGTATAATGATTTGGCGAAAGCAGTCAGACCGTCGTTACGTCTGAGCGAGAAATACATGGTTGTCGGCTACATACACCAGATAAAATGTATGTGCGATGGATGATACCGACAGAGTACATCGCGAGGTTGGGGGAGGGGGCATAGCTGGAGTGGGGGGCGGGTGTGCTCATTATCATGCATGGTCATAGCCGTGTGACCATTGACCCTCGCGTCCCTACAATGCCCGAACGGAGCAAGTCGAGTGTTTACCGACCAGGCAGACATTGCTTACACCAAGCGCGAAGCGCCGTGAAGTGTTGAAGCAAGTCGCATGAAGGCAGTTCTGCATCCTGCTAATAACCGCTTTTGAGGCGGATTTTCTTCCACATAAATGACAGCGTCGATGAACTGATTTAGTTTCGGGTTCGGGGGGTTCTGGAGGAGGCGTTCGTAGCTGGAGCTTGGCTCTAATTTACATATTTCCTCCGTTTCGGGGAGCAGGGAGTAAGGACCGAAGGCATCTCAATCTTGAATATCAACAAGAACACACGAAGGAAACAGGAAAAATCTAGAGCAGATGTGAACGTTTCGAGTTTAACCCTTTTAGGACTGCACCCCCGTTTCGGAAACGAACTATTCTACAAAGAATTTTGACTGCTTTGTCCCCCCAACGTGACTGTAGGGGAAGGGTTGATCAAGGACCGAAGGTTTCCACCACTTGATAATCTAGATCTTCCTGGGCAGATATATACATGAATAGATCCCTGGTCTGTATGATCTGTACGATCTAGCTCATGTTGCCGGGTGGGAGACGTAGATCCTGCATGATCTAGCACATGAATCTTGGGTTGGATCTGTACTAATAATATTACTACTGCTGTAACTGCTGTTGTTGATTTTTCCAGATCCTGATAAACATGTCTGACAACTACAATTCATTTTGATAATGATGAATGAGTTCGTACAGGCAGTAGATCGTGACCTGTCAGAAGTGTGAAAGGTGAAAGCTTCGAATCTTCAACAATAGCATCTGCTCGTCGAAGACACATTACATCATATGTACGAGTGAGTACGTATTGAATACCTGGTACAAAACGCTCACGCCTGCTCTGTGCTTGCGACCCATGGATCGGGGATCAACCATGGAGCACCTCGTACAGACTGTCTACTGCTGTCTACTGTCTACAGAACATTTCCACTTTACTTCATCATCATCTAGATCTGCCTTCCTAGGCAGATCTATTCCCGGTCTCGTAGCAGTAGCTCGCGTTGCCGGGTGGGACCCGGATAATCTGTAAATCTACTACTACTACTGTTTTATACTGCTGCAGAGAACTTGTTTGGCAAATCTTGATCATGGCGGGTCAGGTTTTGGGGAGTTTAATTACGCAGGCGAAGCCTGCGAAAAAATTATGA
>JBBMHQ010099416.1:0-22488 GCA_037834295.1 Postelsia palmaeformis
CTACCCCCCGTCGCACCTCCTTCCCCCCACCCTGAACCCCTCCCCCCCACCCCGAAGCCCATCCCACTCCCGGAACCCCCCCTACTTCCCACCCCGAAGCCCATCCCACTCCCGGAAGCCCCCCTACCCCCCACCCCGGAGCCCATCCCACCCCCAGAACCCCCACCCCCGCCCTCCCCGTCCTATCGACGATCGGCCATCCTATGGCTAGAAAAATCAGGTACTGCTGCTCCGGGTGTGCTGGAGAGTGCAGGGTTGTCCTTCGACGAGCTCGAGAGGAGAGCCACGCGGAACAAGTCCAGGTATAACGTTCTGTGATGGTGGCCGGGTGTGTGTGTGTGCTACTAGAGATCAAGTAGCAAGAGAGATCAGATAGCAAGAAGAGAGGTCGCACACCCGAAGAGAGATCGGATTGAAAGAGAGATCGGGTTAAGGGGTGTGTATATCGACTTAAGAGAGGTCGAAATGAGAGAGATCCAACTGCGAGATTTATCACAGGGGGGAAACCAGTGGTTTCAAAAGAGAGAGTTCGGGCGTAAGTCTGCCCCCCTTAAAAAATGCGATTCACTTCAATTCAGTGCAGGGCAATGTTTGTAGTGTTACGAGGTGAGAGGGGCGAGAGGGGGGGCGCACTCTGGCATTACGGGCGACGATACTTAACAGGACCTATGGCGAACACACAAAAAAAACTTTATATTTAACCATTTTCTTCGACAGTACGTGGTCCTATTTACTATGGTCCCCCGGTATATGTAATAAGAACCCGCGATAGACCCGAAAATCATTTATCTCCACACGATTACACACCATTCGGATATGATTATTCATACGACAGTAAAAAATTCCCCCCTCGAAAGGGTAAAGAGATAGGTCGATATCGTTTTTCGACACACCTGTCTCGCCTTATACGAGAAGTAACCGGAAGCAAAGTTTGTACTTCGCCTGGCACACAACGCCTCCCTCATCTCTCTCACGTCATGCGTGGCACCCATCGAAACGTATACACTTGAAAGTTTTCTTGGATGATAAGTGTACGCGTTCTTTCATAGGTATCACTTCGCCTGGCATACAACGCCTCCCTCATCTCTCTCACGTCATGCGTAGCACCCATCGAAACGTATACACTTGAAACTTTTCTTGGATGATAAGTGTACACATTCTTTCATAGGTATTACGCCGCGTCGCTGTTTTTTTCCTCTTCTTTGTTCCGGCAGGTTTCTGGAACCGCCGACAGAGCTTCCGTCAACGAAAGACAACGATGATGACGAGGATGAGAACGGCGATGATGAGAATGACGAAAAATCAGCGGAGAGCAGCGACGACAGCGACTTTGGCGATGATGACGGCGATAATGAAAACAATATCGTTGCCGACGGAGCTCCTGCTGCTGCTGCTGCTGCGGCGGCGGCGGCGGCGGCGGCGGCGGCCGTGGCCACAGGGGCGTTGTCCTCTGAGTCAGATGATGATGGAGAAGATGAGGTGAACATTATGTACCATTAGTGCTACTGTTGTAGTATTATCCCCTCTAGCGAAATGTCCAGCTCACCAAATCTTGAATCCCTCATAGGCCAGTAGAGAAGGAGAAGTCTCCACAGGGAAAATCAAACCAAATGTGCAGACAGATTGGGACCCCGACATGCACATACAAAAAAGGCTGACCAAAACGATGGATACTGCCATTTTCGGAGTCAACCATTGTCGTCTACGAGCGCCCACCACTATTGGTAAAAATATCACTTACGTTGGGGTCCGTGGCGCACGAGTCGTCGCACGATGGGTGTGCGGCTGGCTTATTATGTGCTACCTGCTGTGCCTCCAAGCTACAGCAGTATGTTCGATCTAATCTTCTTCCTGTTGCTCTTTGGTATGGGGCATTGCCATTCACCAACCACCAAAGACTTCAGGATACGTACCTATGCCAAGGGTGTCAGGGCCGATTGTTCCACACTAAACCCTAGTAGTCTGGTGTCAGTCGAGGTATGTCGAAGCAAAATTGCTGCCTATCAAGGAATGAAAGTGCCGTCTGTCCTGACATCTTTGTCACTACTGCTGTAACTCACTCATTATGGAGTCCAGTCAACATCCAGCATCGCCAAAGTTTATTTTTGATTTTCCCCGTTGAACTCAGACGGTATTTTCTCACTTCTTTCATACCTTCCCTATCTGCCTTATATTCCTGCAGTATTCCGGCTGGTACTCCTGGATCATTCGATGTAAGTCAATGAGTAAGTGTTGGATTTTTTGACGAGGCCTCCTGCGTCGACCCGAGGTCTCACCCAAATGCCCCCGCCAACCAACGCCATTTCACTCCGTAGGTGCTGACTCGGGCTCAGATCAAGGGGCAGATGGCGACGGGCCGCCATCACCGACGCGGTTCGAGGACCGGCGGTGACACTGCTGAGGCTAAACGTTGAGAAAGGCATGCCATGGCCAACAATACCTTGGACTGGACGCTGCTACGTCTTCTCGAGATGTTGGGCTGGATGCTATTGCCTCGTACTGTTGTAGTACCTTCTCGGTGTGGTTGATTGGTGGGCGGTTCCACTGGTTGTCCCATTCCGATGTTGGAGGGGACACACTCTATAGCTTTCGATGTCTGATTGGACGCTCTCAATTATGTATACTTTGTCGCTGATCGCCGCCTGCAAAACATCGTGTGCTCACGTTTCGACGATATTATACTGCTCTAGGCATGAACTCGGGATCGGTTTGAAAAGCTTTGCGTGGCAGGTACGGGAGGCGTAGGTACAGAGCGTCACCCACATGATGAGAAATATGATGAGCAGAATACTGTTTTTCAGCCGAAATCGAGGTGCTCGATATACACGCGGCAAGTCCCAAAAAATGGGAACTGGCGGAGGCTGGCCATCCGTGCTCCAGTTTCATCATGGATGCGATGATACGGTCTCTCGGGGCTGTCAGGGGGCGTATGCACATTCGGGATAGTTTGACGTAACAACATTCAGCAGTAGTAGTATCTATTTCGGCACTCTGTCACGACTGACAGCAGTAGCACTTACATAGTCGAGGCACAAATAAAAAATGGAAACTGCGGGCACCAAATAAACAAATATCTTGAAAGTTTTCTCCCGTTCGACGCCAAAATTTCGAAAAGTGTGTACGAGTACGAGTATTTGGGCGGGGTTATGCCTGACGGCACGTATACCTGGTGAGTTTAGATAAATAATGAGCCACACAGCAGTAAGTAGCAGATGGTACAGATCACGCATCAATTTACTTGCCTCCAAATATCTACTCGCACCAGGAATTATTGCAGATCGCCAAGTTTGGACAGCGCCGACGTTCGTACTAAATAATAAGGTTTGAAACTTTTCATCGTCATGATGATAGTGGCTCATACATACGGCTTTAATGTAAAAGTGCCCTAGCTCGCAAAAAAAAAAAAAGAAAGAGTGATGCAGTAATTAATCCCTCGGGAAGACTACGATGAAGCACGTGCCAGATTTTCAGATCAAAGTTCGCAAAAACCGACGGAGAATGTGCGTGGAACCCACAAAAGCTGTACTTGGCCAGCCCATCCTGGTGCGGTGTCGTGGATATATATTTTATGGCTAGATAATTTCACCTGTTGTAGTATGTTTCAGTATACAAGGTCCGTGAGGATCGAATACTTCATACCTGGTAGGATATCATCTGTAACAACCGTATATACCGGCCATTGAAGAGTGTTCGAAAATACAAGTCATGCAGTCAGAAGTTTGCGTTTACCAAAAAAGAGACTCAAGATTCAACGAATTAAGAACTGGGGGCAGGTAACCCAACATAATTGCCAGTGTTCTTGTTTGGTTGGGAGGAGTCACACGCCTGGCGGCACGCGCGTGCGTTTTCCTTCGAGTGATGAGTGTACGATTACCTCGTTCTAGTGACGCATCTGAAATCAGATAGATGTGCATCACCAGTGGAAAGTTGAGAATCTTTTCGAGTAACTGGGCAAAAAAGAGACACGCCTGATGACACTACTTACTTGCTTGCTTCCGTGTTGTGAGCGGGGAGGAAGCATGTCAAGACAGACCAACAGGCAGACGATACTGCCCCACATTCTAGAGTCCTCGTGAGAAGACACCGGGAGACAAGGATGTTTGCCGCCGACGAACGTGAAGAAAACAAAATCAACTCTCGGATTGTTCATAAAAACTGCTACAAAGGGGCGTGCGACATCATGTCAGCACACCGTACGCAGCTGGATCGACAAGCACGATAAGGGCGTGCAAATAAGTCGGGTACATAGTCCGACAGCACCACTACACGTAGCTGGATCGTACCAGATACGATTTCATATAAGTGACTGATGTGTCCTCTGTGTTTCGAGATGACGCAAGACGACATCAAACTCACGCGGGAGTAAAATGAACCCCATAAGTCAGGTCAACATATATGGCATTGCCGCGAGTGCTCGTGCATCTTGGATGTTCGTGGAGCACGCCCCGTACTAATAAACTTTTCACCAAAACGCCCTTCTGTTGTCAGCAAACAAACGTTGTGATTGTGGTGATTGTGACGGTCGCCAAGAAAGACTCCCTTATCCCCGAGAAAAGTTGTGATTGCGATATTGGTCACCAGAGGTCGGCGCACGTCAGTCAACGATGCAACTTAGTAACGAAAAACACTTTTGACGTGCAGAAAGGAAGGAGAGAAGGAAGTCTGGGGTGTGACAAAATCGCCCCTAAAACGAGGAATAATTCGCTTCAGAAAACTTCAGATAGACGATCAATTACTACTCGTACTCAATCCGACTTCGATAACAGTGAAAACGAACAAACGCTTCTTGGAAACCCTACAAGCTAACGGGCCACGGCCAAGATATTAATTTTCCGTTCAAACTCTCCTGCGGGCAGGGGCGCACAAAAATGAGCTACACGAGGAAGCAGCCGAGACGTTTACGCCTTCACAGCCAACCAAGCCTCCAGGTGAGACAACCTGTTCCTTCCCTGAACCACATAAAGCCTCCTATTCGTCCACAACTCCCATTGCGCCACGGATTTCGGGAATGTTCATTAATAGTTCGGTATTTCCCGTGTGAAGGAGGGTACGGCGCGTGTGACCTACACACAATAAAATGCCGAATAAAGGAGGGGATGCTCAAGGGATGTCCCCCTGTGTCAACCGATGAAGGCATAGATTAGAGCAACTCCCTCATCCACCTCTAAGAAAGCGCACCATCTCGACTGCGCCTCAAAAGTCGCATAATCGACAAGACAAAAAAAAGGTAAGCGCGAGCTGCAGTTTCGCATTTTCGCGCTTCGTGCTCGCTTCTTAGTTGAAGGTCACGTGCGAGCCGAGGATTTCGTTGATGACGTACGGCGTGTTGTTGATCTGCTCGTGCACCATCAGGCCAAGGATTCCCATCTGCGCGGCGCGGCCGTTGTTGAGCTCGATTGCGCGCTTGGTGTTCTGCTCCTCCTCCGTCCATGCCTCCCACTCCTTCTCGAAGGGGTTGATGAGCGACATGTCCCCGGGGAAAGATCCCTCCTTCTGCAACATCACCTGCGACGGTTGTGAATAAAACGAAAAGAAATATGTCAGGAGACATGTCAAGCGATGCAACATGCGCTATCAAGGGTGAATGAAGGGCCTAGTGCTCCACACTAAAACCTACTAGTTTGGAGTCGATCAAGGCATGTCAAAGTTGCTGTCTGTGGAGGGGGAAAGCGCTGTCTCCTGGCATCTTTCCTGAAAAAAGGGTGACGATCCCGACGCCGACGCGTGATACGTTCACACATACACAACCGGCGCAATATACCAGGTTGACGCCCAGCTTTGAGTAACACAGGCTTCGTTCGGTGCTACACCCTTACAAGCTATGGCATACGGATATTCTGACGCAGTCCATTGACTCGAATGGTTGGAAAAACACAGCCCTGGGCACGATGGGCTTCGTTCGTTCGTATTTCAGATGAGTCTCTGCCAGGCTTCGCTCGATGCTACACGTTACAAGCTTTAGCTATATCCCAATAATATACGGAAATTCTGACGCGGTCCATTGACCCGAAGGGCTGAAAATGCGCACTTTGGCCACGATAGGCTTCGCTCGTTGCTACACGCTCACAAGCTATTAGCGAAAACCCATAATCAACCAGATATCCTGACGCAGCCCTTCGTGATCAAGAGGCTAGAAATGCGCAGCCCTGGGCACGAGAGTAGACCCAGCAGGCAGCGAGCGAGCGTACCTTAGTCTCGAGGAAGCCGATGAAGAGGAAGATCTGCACGAGGCCGTACAGGGGGATCTTGGACAGCGCGGCGATCCCGTTGGGGCAGTCCGCGAACGACAGGCCGGCCGAGGGGGAGAGCATGCCGGGGAAGCGGAAGTTTTGCGCCGTGATGTGGCCGAGGATGGCGAGCATCGCAATGCGCCCGTGCTTCACCTCCACGTACCGGAGGCGGTCGAACCGCTCCTGCAAAAAAAACAAAAACAAGAAGAAAAAAAACCCGCAAGGATATATAGCGTAGAGGGCGGTGTCGGAGGCAGGAGGAAGGTCGTGAATGAGGGAGGGGGGCTGGCTGGTGCTGGTGGAAACCAAGACAAAAACGGGTTTGCTCCAGCAACAAGCAACAGCGTCCCGTATTGAAACGAGACGCGTCCGCCATCTATCAAAACGAGACGAGACATTTATTTAGCATGTTGACATCACGTACGAGATCCGGCTTGGCTTGGCATACATGCTTGGGATGCGAAAAGAAGAGAAAATAAAGCCCTGCTGGATCTCGATCGGAATATACTATTAATACTATATATACTGTATGTTTGATTTACTACCAGGTACCAGGTATGTATCCAGTTCCACCGTTTTGTTTCGAGACATGCACAGTTTACAAGTTAATCGTTTTTTTTTGTCGAGGTCAAGCCTGTCTGTCTTGAGCTGGAACTGGTGACGTATTTTCCACACGTGCCAGGTACCGTGCGCAGAAGAACAACCCATTCAACTCCAAGTAACCACCTACGGCCCTTTCGAAAAAAAACAGCACGAAAAAAAATATAATATTAATTTCGAAGCGAGTCTCAAGACCACTTTCATGAGGGAAAAATATTATTCAAGATATCAAAAAGTTCATGACGAGTTCCAAAAATTTCGAAAAGGAAGACTCGAAAACGGATTACAATCTAGTAGATTGTCGAAAACAAAAAAAGCGCTGATAAGCACAACAGCTCGACGTGTTACTCCTTACGACGAACAAATTGATGAATACAAAAAATCGCAGGATAGAAATAAAACGGTCATTCGATACATGGGTTTTCAGTGTTCAGTCGGTAACACGGTAGAAGTCGGGGGGGGGGCGGTAAATCGAGATCGGGAGTGGAACGCCGCGAAAGGTAATCGACAGGCATAAAAATAATTTTCTGAATTCGCGGAGACGAAATAACATGAACCAAACACAAATTATAACATGGCAACTTCAGGCAAACAAAGAGGGCGGACCTGCGAGGGGTCCTTGGTGAGGAGGCCAAGAGGATCCCAGTAGCCGATGGGCGCCTGCGCTCCGATCTCCGACTCGAAGGACATCTTCATCGAGGACGACGCGGGCTTGGCGGTCGACAAAGCGGCGCCGTTGAACGCGCTGCAAGAGCCGAAACAAAAAACAAGAAAAGGTATGTTTAGTTTTTCGTAAGACGATAAAATAACGACGAAAGATGGGGAGGTAGGTGGGAGGAGGGCGGACTCATCAGATGCGGCAGCGAACAAGTAGGAATAAAAATTAGGTGGGTTTCGATATTTTTTTGGTAACATAGAGAATAGCGCGACAGAGTGGAAGAAGGAGGAGACCGGTGGCGAGCTCTCCGTCAGACGTCGTTAAACACCAAGATCCCCGTGAGACACGCCAGAGATCAACAAAAAAAGGCGCGTTTGACGCAGCAACGAAAATGAAGAGGAAGGGAGGGTAGCGGGAAGGAGCTCACCAGGTACTAGCATGAAACGCTGCCATACGATGGCAAGAAATGAGCGACAGTGACTCTTGCTATATACCTGGTACCAGGTAGCGAGTCTGTACCAGGTTCGTAGCGAGTACTGTACTGATGCCTGCTGTGGTGTAAATAAAGCCATCGATAGGGCCGAAACTCAGATCGAGGCAACCTAGCGTCTCACTCGTACACGAATACGTCGATTAAGCACACGCGGGGCAAAAGACGGAGGGCGACGCGCCCCCACTCGACGAACGTGGTCACATGCAGCTAGCTACCTTGGCGAGACACAAAGGTCTTCCCAACAGCGGCGACAATGGAAACACGAGAACATCGTATGCAAACAAAAAACTTGTTGACAAACAAAAAAAAGTACCAGGTAAAATCTATATACGAAGTATATCGGCAACACATGGAACCCTACGAATAGGGGACGTTTTTTGTTGATCAAAGGCCGCTTCTCCAGATGACGAGTGTGAAAAAACATCGACCGATGCGTCTTTTTTTCTTGACGGAAAACATGTTGTCGATATTTTCTTTATTCAGCCGCCATTTTGTTTTCATGTCTTCTGCCCCCCCTTGGTTCTACTCGGGGTAAAAATCCGGGTCCACGAGATTATCCCGAATCCAGAACCAAACGGCGGGATATACCGGGTCCACAAGATTATCCCGAACACAAAACAGAACGACGGGATGAATGCGGAGGAACGCCCTGGGAAATTTCGTCCTAGTCAGTGGGTGGGTGATCATGCGCGTCAACACGATACTGGAGGTCAGCAGCATAGGAGGTGCGGAGCGTAAAACCATTCCTGTCCGGAGGTCGAGTTACGACAAAGCCCCGCCCCTGCTCCGTCTCGAATAGCATGCGTGGTCATCGGTGAAGTGACCCAGGCAACCAACAAAGGAGCACACTCTGCCTCCCCCCCCCGCCGCCGAACCAACAAAAAAAGTACCCCCCCCCCTCTCCGCGCGCGCATCGAAGGGAAGCGAATGCCGCGAAACCTGGGCAGCTACACCATGGTCCCAGATCCTACACCGAAGGGTTCCCAAAGCCCGCTGAAGGGAAGACAAGCGGGGGAGGGGGGGCTCGTCCGAGGCCTAATCGATCGAGTCGTGATCCGATCAGTTCGACAAAAGAAGACGAGCACACCTATAGAACGCCCGAGGTGTCGTGTGCGCTTCAAGGAGTTTCGGGGGGGGGGGTTGATAAACCTCGCTCGGGCTTCGAAATCTGGGTTCCGTGGGTCTTTTCTCTTTCGTAGCTCTCTGCCTTTTCGATTCCGTGGGGTTTCGAATACTTGTAGGGGGTTCACGCACGATGTTGCAAACAGTATTGGAGTTCCCACTTGCAGATACTTACATACGTGTGATTTCGTGGGCATGCATTCTTCCTGATGCGATACTATTGGTCTCTTCCTTATGGGTCTTGCGAGGGGGAGTACTGAAAACGAAGATTTGGGGAGTTCACACGGAGCAAAAACTGACAAACGGAAAATGATAATCACAGCCTCCCTCCGTTCAGTTCCTGGCTGGCTGGCAATAACCCTAACTGCCGTTCGACATCGAACCACAATGAAGGACGGCGTTGGTGTTGCTGCCTGCGCACGCACACGAGAAAGTTGAGAAGGCTCGGTCGCCAAGTTATCGTATTTTTGCAGGTGTTTTTTTCACGAATTCCGTGAAGTGATTGATCACTTCACTTACCATTATACCTGGTT
Organism: Postelsia palmaeformis; assembly: GCA_037834295.1. Lineage (NCBI taxonomy): Eukaryota > Phaeophyceae > Laminariales > Laminariaceae > Postelsia > Postelsia palmaeformis. The sequence continues at coordinate 9,637 of JBBMHQ010099416.1, forward strand.
TACAGTAGTACAGAAATACAGACTGGTCTCGCGTCTAAATCGCTCGTGTTCACCAGGGCCGCTAACAAGCGCTGAGCAACACGGCCGAGCGATACCACTCGAGGATGAAACGACAGATGAACATCAGAAAGCCTCTACACCTACCATTATACGGTAGTACAGAAATACAGACTGGTCTCGCGTCTAAATCGCTCGTGTTCCCCAGGGCCGCCAACAAGCGATGAGCAACACGGCCGAGCGATACCACTCGAGAATGAAACGACAGATGAACATCAGGAAGCCTCCATATCATCGAGTCTCGCGTGCTACTACTTAAAGTGCTGCTATTGATACCAGCAAGAGTGCACTACATCCAGCAGCAGAGCAAGATCCGCACCACGTACAGCAGCAGACACCGTTCGCGCCCACACAGCAGTCGCACGAACGGAAAGCGCGGCGCAATCAACTGGCGGCTGTTTCAAGCGGCGCCTGGAACGAGCACGCGTTGCCATATTATGCATGGATGACGGATGAGTGTGTCGGGAGAGGGATGTTCTCTAACTACTGTTAACTCATCACGCCAACGACGTAGTCAGTCCCCGTGGGTCGCACGATTCATGAGCGACAAGATGCCTACTTCTTCTACAGATCGAGGAGAGAGTCTTGTTGCAAAAGCAACTATTAATATTATTAGGGCGCAAGATAAAAAGAACAGGACGAATCAACAAGCTGTTTCTCTCGACAACGCTCTGGACAAACGGGGTAAACAGTACAGACATCCGAACTATGCGTCTATGGAGAGGTCTACCGACGAGGCATTTCTAGAGCCATCGTTTTGGTTGTGGGCAGATAGATGTATGCCCTCCTTGTCTATCGAGACAATGAAAAAAACGGTTCGAAGAAAATCGTCCAATACCCTGAAAACAGAAAACAACCAAGTTCCAGCACCCCCCCGGAAAGGCACACCACGCTATACAGCAATCCGCCGGAGGATTTAAAAAATGTATTTTCACCAGAAGAGAAATAAAATGCTCGCTTGCAACGCACGCATGCTCCGAGCGCCCGGAAAAAACAAAACAAAAAAGTCATCCAGGGGAAGGACGAGAAGACAAAGCGCCAAGAAAGCTACCGTCGGCATCCAGGCCACCACATCAACACGCTACCCCCGGGATAGGCAGGCCAACGCGGCGCACCCGCATCGTACGCCTGAAAACGATGGGACGACAAAAAAAGTCGGGGGATATGATATACCTGGTATGTTTTCCCTCTTTCAAGGGGCTCCTACTTTCGTAGAGCCACGAACTGTATGGATGTACTGGGAAATAAAAACCCAGCTTCCCGTCTTTTATGGTGCCCCTACTTTCGTACAGCCACGAATTGCATGGATGTGCCGGAGAAAAACAAAACCCAGCAGTTTACCGCGTTTATATATATATTATATATACGTGCACGTGTTTACACGTGTTCGGAGATCTGTGATATCTCCCGACCCTGGCTTCCATTATACCCGTGACCGAAGTGGGGAGGTACCATTGGCTACCCTTTTCGGGCGTCGGTCGAACGATCGATCACCGCGTCATGATCCGTATAGTTAACAGAGCGGATAGATAACTCCCCGCATATGCATGATCTACAGCTCTCTGAACGATATATATAGATAGAACATGGGTTGGTTGGATCTGTGTTGGAGTACACACAGATGCAGTACGGATGCTGCACAACATATCATCCCGGCTGGTTACAGGATCTAGCTTTTCAGGCTAGGATCCAGCCACTGCTTGTTCCACAAGTTATCGTACTTGATACCCAACAGCAGTAGGTACGTACTGTAGTATCCCGTGCTTGATACCCGGTTTTGTGTGCCATGCCGTTCAAAGTTTTCGACCTTACTTTTCTTTCGCTGCCTGCTACTGATGGTCGTTGGTACGCACATCCGGGGCCAGGAAGCGGGCTTCTCTGCGCCCCTTTCCCACTGCGGTTCGTTCCCTACGTATTTTTATCGCGGTCAAGACTTCATGACGTACTTCCTTCTTGTTGCCCAAGAGGACCTCCGGCCGGCGCTCGATGCCGAACGAGTGTATTCGGTTCCGATTGCTATCCATAATAGCATATGACCATTAATACCAAGAGAGGTACATATACAGCGTAATTTTTACTGCAAAAAAAAACAAAAAACGTCGGGACGATACCAGAGCCCACCAACAACAACTCGCCGATGTAGAGAATATCATCAATGCTGTCACTAACCGCTATATGGGCAAGCCAGACTTGCAAGGATTAACATCAGTAGATGCTGTGCAATGCTGAAAGCGTCTACGTGGGCGGCCTTCTTTCCCCGGATGTCAATCAACACTCAAAACACGATCGTTCCGCTTTCTCACAAGAGGCTACCCCTACCCGTATATACCGCGCCAAGACAGCACAGTCTCTGGCATCCTCTTTTTTCGAGACGGTTTTTTCTACGCGGCAAGCTTTTTATATACCCAATGAGAGGGTGTGATGTACGTAAAGGCGGTATCTATCTATACGCCGATATCAAAAGGGTAAAACGGATTGGTGCCACTGGAGAAGTGCATAGATCGCCCGGGATGAATAAACAAGGAGGTCATGTTACTCTGGCACACAACCGCCCGACCATCCATAGTAAACCCCAACTGCATGTATGCTACACAAGGTGCAGACACAACCAAGTATGGCTGTTATTACAGTGTTTTCCTTTGGGACCATCTCGACGAGATGTTGCAAGACGTTTCCGTCTAGAGGCACAGAGATTAAGGTAAGGCGGCGGAATATCTTCCGAGAAAAACGAAAACACCCTGCATCTCTCGAACGTTTGATCTCTCTCCCTTTTGTCGAGAACGTCAGCTGGGAACATCGTTCGGGGTGGTGTATTCTTGAAACGTGCTTCAGAAGGGAAATGTGAAGAGCAGTTGGCGGAACAACTGGTTGACATATATACCCCGACTGCGCCCAAGCACAAGGACAGTTTGGATATCAATGTCAAGCAAACACGGTTTTTACATTTTGCCGACATGCGCGGTACACGGGAACGACGTACATACCACTCTGTCCGGAAATATAGGGATCAATTATGTGCTAATATAATATACCATATAGACGTTCCCTATATCTAGGCACAGCGTGGTACGTTGCAAGCGGTTGATTGCATCCTATAACATGCCGGCATCACGACTCTACGTATATACCAGCATATAACTTTGTACCAGGTAGCTCTTATCGCTCTGGCAACGAATATAGTCACAGTTTGGAGTCTGCTGCGGACACCACACAGGTTTTACATCCACGGAAAGAGCGATAGATAATACTTGAATATTAGCCGGATGGCGAGACCACTCTTCCGTTTCTCAAGGCCGTTCTTGTTACGAGGGGCTCTCAGATCACGGTTCACATCCCGTTTGGGTTCCTTCGGGTGTTGCGGAGAGCGACCTCAACAGCTGTGAATACCAACGTTTGGTGCTATTGATAGGTACCATAACAACTCGCCAACTGCTAGCAGCAACGAAGTAGGCGCCGTCGAAACTCGGGGAACCAGTTTAGAATCATCCCGCTCTTATGTACCACACAGTGACCGTGACTGTAATCGGCAGTAATGGTACCGTCATTTTTTCCCCCCGAAGTCCCGGGGGGGGATGAGTTAGTTCACAGGCGGAATTTCTCTTGCGCCTGGGAACTCCAACGAGGGGAAAAAAACTAGTAATAGGCGATAAAAACTGACGATGAGAGCATCGGCCAGCAAGGCATGATTGGGTTTAGTATATCGATAGCGATATATATATATATAACGCAAGGACGTAGCAGATGATGCTTGCTAGCTCCGCGTGCTACTACTGGGCGGTCAACTGCTCGGACACGGCTGAGGAACGACAACCTCATCACCCACTCTGTCCGGAAATGGAATGGGCCGTGTACTTTTAAATCAAAACTTGAACCGTCTCTAAACTTATCGATAAAGTGGTACCAGCATTAGTTAAGCTACAGCAGTAGAACTGCTCTTAAACCGATCCAGATAGTTCTCCAACTCTTTTACAGCGAAGAGTTTAGTGATATAGTAGTCCGCAGTCCTGTTTCAAGACAAACACGCTCAAATTCCAAGTAGTCTGTGCCCAAAAACGACAAACACTTCCTGGTCAGTCCTAAGAAAAGGCCAACCTTAACCCCTATTATTATCAATAGTGAAATGAAAACCCGCCTGCTATTCTACTGATACAGACAGAGAGGCCGGCGAAACACGAACATTCTCTACACACACGTGTTGGACATCAAACCTCGTACGCACGAGTATGGGTTTTAGGTTCAACATATACCATACGTCATACAGGTAGGTAGGTGCTCGTGCGTAAACCTTACTCACACGTGCGGTCGTAGCAGCAGAGAGTTTACGAAAGCTTTGGAGGCGTTCCTGGTCGGTCTCACCGGAGCCGGGGTCAATCAATCCATGCAAAAAAAATACCACGAAGTAGCGTGTGCTAAACGCTGACAACACAGTAAGCCGCGAGCCGTGCTGTGGCCATGTTGGAGAAAGGTTACCGTACCTCCAATGCCAACAGGTGGCGACGTTCGCTTCGGCCTGATGGACACGTCCGTGAGTTGGCTATATTTCGGCGGCTGACGTTTTTTGGATTACAGGACATGAGGTATTATAATATTCATTTCGCTGAAATCGTGGATTATTAGACGAAAATCCAGGGATCGGTCGCCACGCAGATCTGAACGCCCCTCTCGCCGTGCTTGCGTACCTGGTGCGCTCCATCACGACACTCTGGACGCAAATATAAGGTATGTACGTGCATTAATATCAATACCGATCAATTCTTATTTTCAAGTCCGGGATTGCAGTAAGAGGAGTACTCGTACCGGTATCTAATGCGTTAGGATGGCTAGGGTGTCAACATTGACATCCGAACGGAAAATACACTCCCGGACAAAGTGGTGTGAAGGCACTACTGTTGATATGATCACGCGAAGCACCCTCAAGGTAAGGACTCCACACGGGAGCTTGGACAACAAAACGAAAGCTTTTTGATGAAAACTTTGAAGCCCGTTTCCCCGAAACATCGACCCAGAACAACGCCAAAGTCATGGAACAAACAGGCAAGCCACGTTACCAGGCACAGCAGTTAGGTACTGCTTAAAAGTTACTGCCCAGAAGGGCCGCGGCGGCGCGATTCGCTTCTAGCGATGCAACCCGGGTAAAAAATGTACTGCTGTACCGTACGGGCTGTACGGGTAAAAAAATGTTGTGCTGCTCGTGTGATCTACCTTATATGTTCAGTCGGAGGTGCATTACAGCTGTTTTTGTGCTGCTCGAGTGATTTACCGTATATGTTCAGTCGGTGGTGCATTACTGTTGTGTTTCTACCGGTAGTCTCTGTATCCCATGTAGATGGACTGGATCGAGATCATCTCTCATCTTCTCTCGTGGTTGACCGTGCCTTATGGGAGAGACCCCGGTTCACCCCCTTGACCGATCGCCCCCAAACTAAAACAAGAGACCATGGCGAGCCCGGTCGTAGTGGGAAGATAGGTCACTCGCTGCTATGGTCGTGTCCACGCATACAGTACAAATACTGACAGCACGAGTAAAAATAGATACCTGGTAGCTGTGGAGCACGCGAGGCAACACATAAGAGCCGCCTTTACCGCATTTCTGAAATATTATCTGGGATAAAGTATGGAAATCAGGGAATTTGATGTGGCCCACGTGTGGTTCCAATGTTTTGAGAACAGAAATGTCAAAAAACGCCTGAAACACTACTTTAGACACTAACCCTAACTCTGACCCCAACCTTAACCCCGCCCCTACCCACATGAACTTTGTCTCATAAATCAGGCGTTTTTTTTTCTTATTGAAAATTGCTCGACCAATCTAAAAGCAATATAATCAAGTATTCCCCGATTTCCATACTTTATCCTAGATAATAAATTCAGTCATGCGGTAAAGGCTACTGACACATACCCTGGGATGATTTTCAGAGCCGACCTCCTCCTTGCTTTTCGGTTATGAAGCTCATGGTAAAAAAACGACTCGACCTCGGAAAGGGGCGATCAATCTCAGAGCCGCGGCGAATCGGACGGAACCGCTGCGTGTATGTGTGCGTGCTATGCGATCACAGAGCACAGAGGACCTACATTCTCGGTTACCGACCGACCCTCTACATGCCGTAAGAAAGAGCCCACAAATAACTCGGCCTTAGTTTCATGGGGAAATAAGAAACGAGAAATAAGGAACAAGGGAAGCCGGGGGCGATTATACTGGATATAGGACACAACGCGCCTCCTTTTTACGAAATAAGAAATCCAGCCTGTGGGTCAGCATCTCGGTTTCTTACGAGTGGGCTGGTACTGGACAAGTGCCTTATTTATTTTCTAACAGGCGTTTTCCTCCCCCAGAAAAAACTAGGTCACCGGGAAAAAAGAGCTGAGTACTCCCCCTTCGCGCGCAACTATTAATAACATTGATGACGAGAGACTGACTCTACCGTCTCGTATTGCCGTCTGCCAACAACATGCATGGTACTGCTGTACCAGGTATCAGAGAAGAAAGTGGCTGTCCCCGCAAAGATGCAAAAAAGGGCTGGGAAAGATCAACGGTGCCCGGCAGCGGCGGGGACTGACCGAGAACTCAAGGATACAGCCAAGTCATACTTCGACATAAGACGATCCACTAAAGCATATCAGGTACCCGGTAAAATAGAAGACGCTACGTACAGCAGCAGTACCCGGTGCCTTACAGCAGTTGAAGTGTGTCATACCATCGTATGTATGTGTAAGGAATACTATTATAGTATCATACCGAGCTTTATGGTCCTCTGACCTACCGTACAAATAAATGCTACGTGCGCCCCCAAACAGAAGACACACCATGTGACTACCGCGCTCGCGTCCTCTCAGGTCTCGACATAGCAGCAACTACCAGAAACTGAAACAATTGCCTGGTTCGACGCAGCTGCAGCAGCAGCAGCAGCGCAGCAGTATCACAGAGAAGTTCATGTGGCCGTCCGTACTCGTACGCTTGCAGCCAGCAGTCAGCACCCACACGTGACACGTGACTTGATGAACGCACAACCGCGAAAAATGCTCGCTGCTACTACTATTGATAATAATAAAGACCACGAGAATATCGTGTCGCTCACTTTATACTAATACGCAGACAGGTGCGCTTAGTAGTAGCGTTTATGGATTAGTGCAGAAAAGCAATGACTGACGCCGCAGCCAATAAATACTTGTACGTATTAATAGTACAAACAGCGGTATTAATAGTTGTCGACCGCAGTCCGACAGAGCCGAGTCTGGGGCTAATGGGCGAGGCAGTAGACCTCGACGCCAGGAGAGATGGCGCAAGATCTCGCCAGAGCAGTGTTGATGTTTCTAATCCAATCGTGGCGACCGTCAGAGATAGATGACAGGCCACAATGAACTATTAATTCGCGTGCGTGCATGAAATCAGAGCCAGTTGACGAGGCGTCTCGCGTGGAAGGCAGCAATCATGTGTGTGGGTGGGGTGGGCGAAAGCAGCTTTCCTTGGGAGATAAAGCGCTTTTTTACATAGTAACGGGCGACGCGCCGAGTCCACAAGTGAAAAGGGTCGTAGAAGCACAGTGACGGATTTCACGGAAGGCGCGAGGGCCTTCACCTTGCCGAGGACGGCCGATCCCCAGTGGTCTACAGCAGCTCATCTCGCGGTTCTACCTACCTGTAACAATTCAAGGAAGCCTCAATGATGACCCCGGTTTTCACACACTGACTGACGAGAGACGCCCTTGTTTGTATCTAGGCCTCAAGATACATACATGGGAAGCAGGTCGACATGCGAGCGAGACACGCAGGATGGAATACGTACGACACACAGTTCAATACCAAGCGCCGCCCAAGACAGGGTCTCAAGAGAGAGATGCGTTGCATCCGCGGTGATGCATGCACGCTGCCATCATGACGTGGCGACCAAAAAAGCATGCAAGGGGAGAAGAGAGACGCAACAACGCTGGGCTGCCAAAGAGGCAAACAGGAAAACAAGGTGTCCTACGTTCATGATCGCCCAAATCTGAGACTGACCTGGGAGCCACGAAGGCCGAAGCGCCCGCGGCGCACGCCAAAACCATAGCACAAGCGGTCTTCATGGTATCTGAGGTTGATTTGGCTCAGTCGTGAATGGGTATAGCTTGCTTTGCGCTGCTGTAGGGACAATACACCCACGCCGACCAAATTGATGTGCAGAAAAACCTACTCGAGTAGCAGGATTTTCGCAGAGGATAAGTGTTCGCACAGAAATCACGAAATCGTAGCCACAAAATCGTACCAACCTTTATTTTATAGTATCAATCATTAACTTTATTGAGATATTTTGCCTCGATTTCTACTAAATATCATCTCCGTTGAAGAGAAAATGAGGATTAGATTTGTCGTGCACAGGTGGTGATTGGTTCAAAATTACAACGGTGAAACATCATTGGTTAGGGGATGTACTCGTATTATGAAGACCTGGAAGGCTGTGCTTTCTTGCAAATAAAGCAGGGGGAGCTGCCGCGAGAAAGATACCTCAGAGTTGTTGGCGCCGAGTTGTTCGGGCGCAGCTAGCCATGTGCGAGTACGTGCGTTTCATGCTGCTGCTACTGCTGCTACTGCTGCTGCTGCTGCGCTTGTGTTCTTATTATGTCGCGTCAAGATCTGAAAGACTGGTAGAGGTATGCCCTTTGTGGCCAGCGTAACAGAGGGATGCAATATTTTTCTGTCAGTTGACAATATGCCGTCCAGCTACCCACCGGTTTTGGATTCTATTTGAGCGCAAGATACATCAAGAAAGGAGGGAGACGCACGCACACTATAATACGAGCATGATATCTGACGCGGTGCACCTGAATTGACAAATGTTGAGTATTTACGTATTGACTATGCGTTCAAGATAGTCTAATCCGAGTCTGCTCTTCCGCTGTTGCTTCATTTGCATCTGTGGATGTCCAGGTACGTATACGAGTACAGCAGCAGCATGCCTCGAGCAGTGAAAACAGCCAGCAGTGGATTCCCCTTATTTTTGTTGTGCGTCGGTTTCACGTTCCAGTAGTGGAGTACAACTGTACCGCACGAAACTCGTACTCGTCGACAGCAGTTATGACTATTTTTCACTGCCGCAGTGAGGCCTTGCAGCCAGCGGCATTCTTCTCGCACGGAGCACCCCAAACCAAAGTGCTGTGCCGCTGCTCAGCAGTATATATGGGGATACCACAGCAGCAGTACACCTTTTCTTCGGGGTTGACTTCGTGTCGATCTCGTCGTGTATACTCGTATTCTGTGTCTCGCCTAAATATTGCTCAGCACCAACCGTTTGCTGTGCGCCCGACGTGTAACAGCAAGCCGCCTGTGTTTCGCACGATACTGTACCCGTGTGTACATGCTATGTGGAGAGTCACACTCCGAGAAACAAGCTATAATACCAGGTATGAGTATTGCTCTACTACTATTAATACTGTGCGTAGTCTTGAAACAAACATTGTTGTGGTGAAACAAATGTCACACCCCACCGACCGGTAGTTGTTCCTTTTGTTGGAAGGGGCTCAAACCCAGACGATGAATGTTTTCTCATGCCAAAAAGTGCAACTCCTCTACTGTGGGATGAGCCTACCCGTTTCTTGTCTCGACGATGGAGAGAGTGAATGCGCAGCCAACAGTTGCTCCTGCACGAAAGAGCCGAAACGTCCGCCTCCAAGCTGTCTTGAGCGAACCAACCGGATACCAGATACGTACGTACTACAGTGGGTGTTAGGAATCGCGACTATTAATAGGAAAAATATGGGATTTCCCGCGAATCTATGGTGAAGGGATGGATTTTTTTCCTAAATCGATAAGAACTCTGATGTCACGCGTCGTGATAAAAAGACTTGGACACAACGACAAACAAAAATAATCGCGATTTAACGTTTACGTAATCGTACCAATGTCACGATTTCGTGGCATTTTGACACGATCGTTGACATCGCGATATTGCTTGCACACACAAAAACGAACGTTTTGTATGTTTAGTTCGTGTTCACTGGGGTGGAAATTAAGTTCAAGTTGTAGCCGTTAGCCCGCATTGAAGCTAGCTGCCCTGCCCTGTCTTGCGGCCGACTTTGGCCTCTCCCCCTTGGCCGCCCCTCTATTGCTGCCAGAAGGTGGTCGATACATCACTTCGGTCCTCGGGGTACCACTATTGTACCCGTACTGTGTCTCTGCTCCCCGCCCTGAACTCCGCCCACGCTCTCCATCCCCCCTCCCCCCTTCCACGTCCGCCCTCGAAGCGTCCGCGCTGTTGTCGTGAATAACCACTCGGTCTCCACCTAGCAATTCGACCCCATCGCCACCTCTATATACAACGCGTTTTCTGTCACTGGAGCCGCTTGTGCCGTGCACGGCGTTCGATCCGCTCGTACCATTCAACTCCTTCAACCCCCCCGCCCCCCCTCCCTCGCACGCCTCTTCTTCCCCCTGTTGCTGTCGTTGTCGTAGCCGGTCGCGTTCCTCGCCTTCAGACTCCTCCAGAAATTCGTCGAAGTCGTCTTCGTAGTAACCTCCCGAGTCTCCCCTTTGAACCACCGGGCCCCCAGCAGTGGGTCCGTCGTTTTTCCTGTCGTCGTGATGTTTCCCGCGGTCTCTGGTGTCTTCGTTTCCGCGCTCACCCCCCCTCCCATGGTGGTCCTCGTGTCCGTCGTAGCTCCCAGCCATAGGACGTAGTCGTTGATCTTCGGTGGAGGCAGCTGCACTGGAATCGCCGAAGCCACAGCCACCGCCACTGCCGCCGTCCCCGCCGCCCCCGCCGTTCCAATGCGTGGCCGAGGACCTCAAGATATCTGCGCTTGTTTCGGCGCCGACGTGGTTGAGGCCGTCGCGGTTCAGACCCTCTTGTTCTCCGTTGGCGTGTCTTTCTCGCCTCTCCCCGCGCCTGGTCGCGGCGCCAGCCGACCCAGACGACCGCGGGGTAGCCGGATATCTTGGGGAAGACCGGGAGGTGGAAGACGGGCGTCGGCCGGAGGAGCGGCGAGGGCTGCCGGTGCTCGGGGAAACGTTGCCGTTGATAGAGAGTTTCGGCAAGCTCTCCTCTGCTCGCGCCGTTTCGTTGCTGCTCCTACGGCTGCCGTGGCTGCCGCGGCTTCCGTTCCCGCCTCGCCCAAGACGCTCCCCGTTGACTGGCCGAAAGTCGCCGCCATCCCGCCCACTAGTTGGCCGAGCGTCACCTTCTCCCCCGCTGAACGGCCGAGGATCACCACCACGCCCACCGCCTGGCCGAAAACCCCGATCATTGCCATTTGCGACGCTCGTACTCGGGCCGGACACGGCGACGGTCGTGATACTTCGGCCCGGCGATGTCGGAGAAGGGTTGGACAGCTTGAAGGCGGACCTCAAACGCTCCAGCTGCTCCAGGAGCTCATCGTGCTCGTCCTGGAAGTCGTTCCACCTGTACATGTTCGCGGTTTCGTTCGGTGGGCGTGTGGTAGTGTCGGCTGTGAGCGGCTTAAGATAGAGGCGACAGAAGTTCAGCAACAAGAAGCGTTTTTTCCTTGATGAATAATGGACTTTGAGAGGTCCATGCATACTGAACACGGGGGGGCGTACCCGGCAGTAGCAATTACCAAAGAAGGCGTGTACGCGTACGGCCACATACGTGTTTGGGGTCCACGTTGTGCTCTGATTACTACAGCATAGTCTCTCGCGATACACTAGCATAGCTGAGGTGTAGCCGCAATGCACGGGTACGAGTAGGAGTACCTTGGTTGGGACAATCCGTCACACTTGGCCACATAAAAATCGCCTTTTATTCCAGTTCTTCTTTGTTTTCCATCATCACAAACGTTCCAAGTGTTCTTAACGGTCACTTTGGTGCCGCCCCTGCGTATCTTTTTACGGGAACAGAGCATCTGCCGTTGGGCTACTCTACATACCAAGGGGCGCACTAACCACTTCGCGCATACTGCGTAGATCACCACGGACCACGAACGCCTCTGTTGCACTCCAACACAGCTTCCAACCGCCAAACGGGAAACTTCATTCTAGCGATTCAACGGATATGCTACTGTAGAGTGCTTCAGCACAGCTCACAACCGTCGAACGAGGATTATATTCTAGCGATTCAACGGATAGGCAATTGCACTTCAACACAGCTTACAACGGTCTAATGGGGAACTACTGTATATTCTAACGATTCGACGGATATGTGACAGTAGTGCACGTCGACACGACTTACAACCGTCGAATGGGGATTCTATTCCAGCGACTCAACGGATATGTATGCAATTGTGCTCGAACACAGCTTACAGTTTTTAAAAAGGAGGACTACTTTCTAGCGCTTCAACGTATATGCTACGGTAGTGTACGTTTACAACCGTTAAATCGGGATTGTATTTCAGCGACTCAACGGACATATGTTCATGCCCCGCCCCCATCCCCGATGGGTGCAGGCTGCTGCCAATTGTCGATATACGACGACATAATGGTTGGCGTACGAGGAAGACAAGCATGGCCAGCGAAGCGCTTCCTGTTAAACCCGCGCGCGAAAGAGCGCAAGGAGAATCGAAGCCGCTGTCGTCCCCGCGCTCAAACCGACGAGCCGACACGGCGTCAACATGGAAGTCGCGCTGTAGCACCGAGTAAAAACATAGTCGCAGCCCCAGAGCACTGCGGAGAAGAAAGAAATGGCGGAGGTCGTTAGGGTAGGGGGGGGACCGGTACCCGTGTCATGCATAGCCGTGGTTGGAAGACCACAGACCCTCGCACCCCTACGACGCCGGAACGGAGCACGCCGGGTTTTTGCCGGCCAGGCAGACATTGATTGTTTGCACCAAGCGCGAAGCGAAGCGTGAGGTGTTACGCTTGTCGCCTTAGGGG
>JBBMHQ010099417.1:0-10021 GCA_037834295.1 Postelsia palmaeformis
AGATTGCATTTCACCAACTGGGCGTCAGAAAGGTGAATAGGGGGCTCTAGCAGAGGGGAAGGGGGGTGGGGGTGTACTCGTTTTCGTTCATGGCCGTAGTCTTAAAGTTATGGATCCTCGCATCCCTACAGTTCCGGGATGGAGCACTTCGGGTTTCCACCGACCAGGCATACATTGCTTGCACCGAGCTTGAAGCGCCGTTAGGTGTTGGGCGAGTCGCGTGAAGGGTGAGCTGCATCCTTCAAAGAAATGTTGTTAGGGGGAAGAGAGGGGGGGGACGAACGACTGAAAGCACACATTCGTACCCTTAGCGTTGTGATTAATAAATGGACGTCTTGGTCTTGATAATATTGTAGATACGATGTTTATATTTGGGGGCAGAATGGCAGTACGTTTCTTGTCGATAGCACTACCAGTATTAATTACTCGTATTAAGAGTGTGAAATATAATACCGGTGCATGTTGCCCGCCCCCTGGAAGTGGCGACACCCGAAATATTATTAACTACGTACGTGAGACTGCCATCCATATGAAAGCCCGCCTCCCGACTTTTCATGCGACTCGCCGGAGGCCTGACGCCGCTTCGCGCTTGGTGCAAGCAATGCCTGCCTGGTCGGGGAAAATCCGACGTGCTCCGTCTCGACATCGTAGGGATGCGAGGATCTATGGTCATACGACTACGGCTATGCATGAAGTCGAGTGCTCATCTCCTATCGAGTACACCCGCCCGCTCTCAGATATACGACAACGGCCATGCATGATTATGAGTATACCCCCTTCCCCTTTCCCCTCCCCCCTGCCAGAAGTGTAGTGCGGCACAAAAGGAGTGAGTTGGCGTCGATGCTATGTGTTCCAGGTACAGCGGGGACTCTTGACAATACCATTTACGCGGTCTTATGCCCACTCATGTGTTTATCTTCCTAGGACCGGAACGCCTCCCCACTGGTGTATCCCGCGATCGGCTATAGAGGTGCACCTACCGCAAGGACATGTATGTGTCCGAAGAGGCGTGCTCATGGTAGGGGGCTTGATTCGCCTCACAGGGGCAGCACCTAATAAAGGTTTTTGAGGATCCTACGATACTCTCTCGACATAGAGGAGCTCTTCGCCGCACCCAGGGTGAAAGTGCGCAAGCCGATGGATGGATAAAGTGAAGACACCTGGAAGTAATGATTAGAAGGACATGTTGATCTTGATATTAGTGGACATGTTGGTATCCCCCTATGTTGACAAACGATACTCAAACACATACCACTCTGGGCGTAGATAGAGGATGAGCCATGCTGTCGTCGGTGTTGGGCGCTGTACAGCCGAAAAATGCTATATACCCCTCCCGTGGCTGGCGTTCCCCCTGACCCCCCTCGTCTTACCCTCTACCCCCCCCGGTCCCGCCCTTGCCCCCCCCCCCGCCCCGTATCCTCCACACAGCGGAACGCGCCACCAAGCCCTCCCCTCATCTCAGTAGTGCCTCCCAAGCGGCCACGAAACCCTGACGACGACCCACCCCACGGGAAACGCCCTCGGAACGGCTGAAAAAGACACGGAAACCGCTCGGAAGGCGCTTGAGACGACTGGAAACGAACGCCCTTGAGATGGCTGGAAACCCTCAAGTGATGTTTGCTAGAAAGCCTTCTTGAGATGGCAGAGGACGCCCTTCAGATGGTTGGAATTTTACCCTGAAACGGCAGGAAGTGCCCCTGGATTGGCTTAACCCTTTCAGCACCGCACTCCCGTATGTGGGGACAGTACTAAAATTGGAAACAGTTTCCCTCCAAAACGGGACTGGGATCCTGAAAGGGGTCACAAGTCTTTTCGACGTTTGCCTGAAAACACGCTTGAAGTAGCTGGAAGGTCTCCTTGAAGCGGCCGGAAACACCTTCGGAAGTACTGGAAGCCGTCCGTGAAACGGCTGACAACTGCCCTTGATATGGCCGCAGAGACATTTCTAAAAGGTTGCTCATCAGACTCTCAAGACATCTGCACACGGCCTGGAAACCGCTGAAATGTCGTCGAAACGACTGACCAGCGGCAGCGAGGGTTGCTCAGCACGCCTTTTGTTGTTGACAAGCAGCAGTGATGCTATGGATAGAAAATCGATCAAGGTTGAGTTTGGCCTAGTTATGCTGGTTATAGTGTAAGCGATGATCAGTGAAGGAAGCCTTTGTCGGCACGTCAAGGGAGTCTCTTTGGGCCTTATTCTTGCTGGAGGTCAATGGAGTTTTTCTGGCTTCATTTTGTCCGTCTCACATGTTCCAATAGGCGACGGCCATGTCGAGGGGTGGATCAAACCACGCTTTTGCCGGCACACCTCCTTTTCCCTTCCCTCCCTGGGTTAAGGCGGTGTTGCGTGTTTCCAGTGCGGAAGGGCTGCAACCCCCGTCAATTATGCTACAACAGTATTAGTGGCCCCTCTCGAGTGACGGTATGCTTTCCGACAGCAACACTATACAGGCACTTTAGCGGCAACTGGCACTATAGCGGTAACAGGCACTATCCCGCACACCGCCACACCTACTGGTTAATCCCGTACCTGGTATGTGTACCAAGCGGTTTTATCGACGCTATGGCAAGCAGGCAACACTATTATACACTCAGTCGGCGGGGTGGACGGCCCGCTACTGCTGTACGGGGTATATTCACAACAGACTAGTCTTGGTGGGCACCTCGAGAGACCTCTTTTGACCTTTACCTTGGGACGTTCATCCCGTATATATCGCACGTGTGATGAGAAAGCACACACATCCCTTCGGACGACGCTCCATGCTCGTTTTCACGAAATTGGAGAGGGTGCATCTGTCGAGCGATGCGTTACGTCGCTGTGAAAATGGGCCCCGAGAACCTTCCCAGGGGATGTGTTCTGGTATCACCCGTGTAACACGGTATGGGGCGGGGGATCGTGTAGGCAGCGGCCAGTCAAGGGGGGTGCGTCAAGAGGCGGTCTCCTAGGACCTACCAGGTATTCAGTAGAGGGGTCAATTTCTGCCGCGTCAAGACTTGTTTGACTTCATTAAGTTTCCTTTAGTATAGACGGTGGTCCGTCGAGGACGGGTCAAAGGGCTGGATTTGACTTTATTGTGCTGGTCTCAGTGTTGGCGGTCTGGGGCGACCAGTCAAGGCTGTCAAACAGCGGTCTCCTACGTACGTATACCATTTATGGTTGTCATCGGCGGTGGTCGGGAGGGCGGGGTATGGTTGCTGTTTCTTTTCCCGGGGAAAGCTCCAGGTTGTGAATTAATGCTGTCTTCGTGTTCATTTCATGCATCTCACGAGGGGAGAGTAGGGTCCAGGTGATCTATAGATCTTGATCTAGACCATTTGAGTGAGCTAGATCAGGATCTGTGCGGTGTGTGCAAGGTTGTTAATGCTGTGTTCTTGCTCGTGTCAACATCTAAAAACGACAGGTTCATGGCCCATATGATCTATAGAATGATATATAGATCCTGATCCATAGATCCTGATCCATAGATCCTGATCCAGATAATTGAGTGAGCCGCAGCTGTAGATCGCGATCATTTCGGTGTGTGCAAGATTGTTTGTGTCTCTGCTCGTGGCAACATCTATAAGCTGCAGGTTATTTTGGTATAAATAATCTCCAGCAGATCGTGATGTGTCGGATGTGTCAAAGGTTATGGAATGTGTGGCTTCTTGCTCGTTTTGGCGGCGCAGCAGGAGAAAGGACCGGTCGGTGTCCTTGTTTTCGGCGGCGGCGGTTCGGGAGTCGGAATTTAAAAACTCTTAATTGTTACGACTACCCTCTAAGTTTATTTTTCCATCTCCATACAGTAATTCCAGGTAATTTGTCCCCGAGTACTGGGTGCTTGTTTTTTTTTCCGCTCGTTGACGGAACGGGTTTGCGTGGGTAGGCCCTGTATGGAGTGAGATGCAGCGAGTCGTAGGGGGCTGACAAACGCCAGTATAGCTTATTTTGTGTTTCAGAGATCCTCCTGGAGTTGGCACTCGGTTATTTCGCGGGCTGCGTAGGCCCGGCCCGGGGTGTGTGGTATTCGACCGGAGGGGGCGCACAACTAGCACAACTTCGCAACAAAATATAACTGATTATTTCCTGTTTCAGAAACCCGCCTGGGGGCCGACACGGACTGGGTGGGGTGATTGGCGTGCTGTTAATGAGCCGCAGCTGCTGGTGGTGGTGGTGCTGGTGTTGCTGCTGCCGCTTCTGCCGCCGCTGCTGCTGCTGCCGCTGCTGCCGCTGCTGCCGCTGCTGCTGTTATTTTCGTTGTTGTTGCTGCTGTTGCTGCTGTTGCTGCTGTTGCTGCTGCTGCTCGTGATAACATCGACAACGGCCCCGAAAGGGTTTCTCTTGTGATCGGCCGGCCTTCTTGCCACCCGCGTGTTCTCGCCGGAGATATCGGTTGTTCCTGTCGTCCTCGTAGATATTGAAGAAAAAACCCTCCCAGAGGGCGAGTCCAGGCTGGGCTGTTCACGGGTCTGGTCTCAACCCCGCGGTACGTCTCGTCTCGTGTCGTGTCGTGTCGTGTCGTGTCGTGTCATGTCGGGTCGGGTCTGGATGACCTGGCCCGACCCGTGAGATTTTGAAAACCTCCCGACCCGACTCGACCTGTTATATCTTGAAGGTCTTTTGACCTCACCCGCCCGTCGGGCCATGACCCGCCGGTAAAGAGCTGTGATATTTAGCACGGTAACGGTGTACTCTGTAGTGTCCCTCCCAAAAACAGCCATCACACGGTACGTATACATATTACATGCCTGCCTTGGACTTTCCGCCAGTTGACTACAGAAAACTGGCAAGTAAGGCCAAACGAAGCAAACAGGGATACTAATTCGTTTACTGTCACATTATTATACTGAGTATACCGTTCTCCGTTCAAATGGTCGGATACTTCAACTTGCTTTATAGTGCGTATAAATACTATCGCTTTATCCGGGTATGTACCCGGGTATGGACACGATAATAACCCGGTTTCGTACCCGAGTACCTCCAGAGTCAAGTATACTTTCCTACTACTGTAGTGATACTACAGCAGCAGTATACCTGGTACCACACTTTTGAATTCCTCGTGGACAGAGAAGAAGGCTGCTATTTGTTCCCGGGGGAGACTCTTTTTTGTTTTAGAGTCGCCGTTCTCGTGGGTGCGCAGGCGGGCGAGGGCGCTTAGTTCACCATCAAGGAGTTGCTGCTCGTCTAACATTTCGTAGTCACCAATCTGTTTGATCGGACAGGAAACCTTCTGCTTTCGTAGGGAAAGTCTACTTGCTGCTACTGCGGTTGTTTGCCACCGAGAGAGGCTGCTGCTGCTGCTGCGGTTGTTTGCCACCGAGGGAGGCTGCTGCTGCTGCTGCTGTTGTTGTCGTCTTTGTTGCGGGAGGCAGGCGGACGGAGGCGTGTTGCAACCCGGGGGGTGGCATTCTTCTGCTTTTCCTGTTGTCTGAAACTCGTTCCTCGTCAACCACAGGGGAAAATACCAAGAGGTGTTTATTTTCCCCTCCTGCTGGCAGGGCGTCTACTGCTGATTGCTAGTCGCCGTTGTCGTGGCGGCGGAGGCGGTGGCGGGCGGGGACGTCTTGCAACCGGGGGAATGCGGCTGTTGTCCCCGTTGATCGATGGGAACTGTGCTGTTTTTGCGGCTCGTTATCGCCAAGGAGGGCTATTCTGTTGCTGCCGCCGCTGAGCGAGGCTGCTACCGTTGCTGTCGTTATTGGGGGGGGGACTTAGGCCGGTCGGAGGCGTGATGCAACGAGGGAGGCCCTGCTGTTATTGTCCCGGATGACGGATACAGATCATGCTGTTGGCTTTGCCAAGGAAGTCAGCTGCTCCTTGCTTCTGTCGCCAGAGGAGGCCGTTGATTGTCTGTCGCTGTCGTTACATTCTTCCACGATATAGGAACGAATGGATTGATGTTGCCGCAAGCTTCTATTCGTCCATGTAGACATTCGATACGTTCATGTTGCAATGAAAATATGATTGCGTTTGGTTGTTGTTGTCGATGAGGGAGGCCTGACGCTGCCGGGAAACACTTACCACATCATTCTGCTGGCCGTCGGGTGGCTGCTGTTTGTTAGCTGTTTGTTGTTGTCACCCCGCTCGGTAACGGAAACGGAGCTGCTTGCTGTAAGTAAAGTTGCCCAAGGTGAGGACATACTCAACATGCTACCAAGATATTCATTCATGACTGCTGTCTTCGTCAGTGTCATGCTGATGCAGACGCAATACTGCACAGAGGAAGGCTACAGACCCTGAACTATAGACTCAACAACGAACGTTTTCAAGGAAATGCGTGTTATAAGTGCATGTGGGGTACTTCGGTACAATGCATGGAGTTTGCGCCGTCTGGGCGTTTTTGTAATGGAAGTCTTGCGTTTGTTATAACTCAAGAACTCTCGCACTTTTTTTTTCTGCTGCAGGCAAGGCCCGTTCGCCGACGTCTTAATAGAGCTGAGAGTGATGTGGCGACCGGCCACCAAACACCTGGGTCCGTCGCGGGATCCCCGTTAATTTTACTCCCACGAAACCCCACAAACCGGCGAACCCGCAGGTTATGCCCCGCGCCTTCACCTGCGGAGCTAAGTACGATACCACACCTAAGGCCAGCCTGACCATGAATCGTACGTCCCGAGGTACTCGTACCCTAGCCCGTTATCCGATCTATCCCGATTACGCGAGTGCGACGCAGACGGATTTTGCCCCTCCTCCCGCCCTCCGCACATACGTCGTACACGCCGGCGATTTCCCTCTGCTTGCACGCCGGATTTGCGGTTCTGGCACACCTTGCCCCACCAGCTGGGTTGCACCCCCGATCGCTTCTAAGGACAACGCATACTGTGCCGGATCTCTGCCGCTGCTCCCGATCACGAGCCTCAACACTGCTACGGCTTTCGACAGCGTGAAGGGTCTACACCCATGGCGCACACACCTAGCCGTCGAAGGCGACCCTCTTGGAAGCAGCGGGTGACCGGCGAGGAGGTCTAGCAGCATCTCGGAAGCACCCACCGCATCCCCCCCCCGGGGTCGCACCTTCTTGCTACACGCGTTCGAGTGATTGTGCACCCCGCCTTCCTCCGGTCGGTGTTTCACGCCATGAAGCGCACCTGTACCGAGTCCGCGATCGACCTTGTTCTCAATCGCGACCTATATTTCCCCTCGAAAGAGGGTGAGTCAGTTTTATGTTGGACAAAACTCGGGGTGCACTTTCCCGTTCGCGTGAGCTCACAACTCCTACGCGCGACATAGCAGGAAGTACGATAACGCAAGACCCAACCACACGGCATTCCCTCCGCCAACCATGCTTGTGCGTACTTTCCTATCGCTTGAGCACAGGGCCCGGGTCAGTGGCAATCGAATTTGCGCAGGGTTTTACGCGGCATCATGTGCGCTGCCAATGTCCTTCCAAGGCAGCAATTATGCGGTGCGAGTTGGGGAGTTTCTACCCTGCATACATCTCGTGGAAGAACTTGACAGCGGCAAGATACCTCCTCATAGTGGACAGCCGATTGTTGTGCACGTAGCACCGACTCGCCGTGAACTCCGTCAATCCCGAACGTATTATACTTGGTCAGGACTGTCGGGATTGTGTTGCAGCCGGACTCCCTCGCCCTGGACTTCTGTTTTCGTAACCCAGAGCCTCTACTTGTTTGTGGTATGCGGTAGCTTGGTATAGGTCTGCGGATATTGGAGGTTTCATATATTGTGAGATTTCGTATTATGTATTGAGGCATTGTTCGGTATGCCTCGTAGCTGGGTGGGTGGAGCTACTCCTCCGGCTGCAGTCGCTGATCTTATTGATACAACACGGGCTTTGATGATAACGATACTGTCTGTTTATATGTGAGTAGTGCAGCCGGTGACAATCCTGGTGCGGCTTTCCTCCTATGTGTGGTCTTTGTGGTGGGGTCTCTGACAGAAAGGTTTGGACCCAACCTGGTGTGTGTGTCAGGGATCCGAGGGGTTTCCAGAGAAGGGCACGGCGTAACAATCAAAGGGGACAATGCAATGGAACCCCAAGAATAACGCCTGCCCATAGAGAAGGAGTTTCTGGTGTGGGCCTCTCGGGCCAACAACACCTGTAGCCTCCGTCGTTCGTCCTGTTAACCTAGATGCTATACTTCGCGAAAAGAGCACCCGACAGAACAACCGCATGAGACATTGACGCACCGGCAGGGGTGACAGGCTGCCTGGTACGATGGTCAGTCTCCGCATGAACTTGGCCAGAGCGTTAACGCAGGTCCGGTGCTTGGCACGGGCTGCCTCTTTGAAAATAATACGAACAACGGTGTTTGAGAGGAAATAATCTTGCCACTGTGCCCAAGGGGGTCCCATCATGCGTGCAAACGGCACTACTGCACACCAATACGCGATACACATACAGCACGACGCTTTGACATGGTGTCCGCTTCGTGGCATAGATTGAGCTTGTACGCGACCTGTGCAGGCTGTTCGCGCTGGAGGTACCAGGGCGCTAGTCATCACCCCGATAGGCAAGAGCCAAAAACCAAAAGGAACAAGAAAAGGAAAAGAAGAGAGGAACTCGCACCTTTTATCCGCGTTTGAACTTAAGCCATGTACAGCAGCACTTGTTTAATGACAGAAGGTGAGCACCTAGCTGCCCCTTGCGGCCACTGGTCACAGCGGTGGTGGTAGGAGCGGGATAGAGTGACGCCGGAAGTGAAACGTAGCTGGGCGACCTACCATCGCGAGCGAGGGCGACCTGGCAGGCTACCAAACGCAGGCGGTCACCCGGCCGCCTGAGCTTGGCGCCAACCCGAGGGTCAACGGCTTGGGGATGGCCTTCCCTTTTCTTCATCTATACGATTCGAGTACGAGTGTTAGTGTGTCTCTTGTTCCATTGTTTTATTGGTTTTGTTTGTTGTGCTTTATTTGCTTGATATTTCACATATCACGGTAGAACATGTCGAGCGGGCCTCAGGCCACCGCCTCTTCCATCACACCGGCGGGCTTGCAACCCACCCGCGTGCCGAGACGTCTTAATAGAGCTGAGAGTGATGTGGCGACCCGAGGTATAATTTTACAAATGAAATGTCGTTTATTACGAGCAGGATTACGAGCAGGATGAGGACAGTTTTTCCATATACCCGAGAGGGGCGAGAGGTCTCCGAGTGTTCGCGGAAGGATTGATAGCACAAAAGCCACGGAGGGAGGTCGTTGTGGTGGCGACGACCAGCCCTACGACTCTAGGCCGTCTGTGCTGTGCGATATGTAGCACGAGCGATCGAAAACCGAGCCCCCCCTCCGCGAGCGGTTAAGTGGCAGGTGCCGATCGACTGAGCCCAAACTCGGGGGGGCTCTGTAGGCGCTAGTGGAGTAGACTCACGCACATCTCGTATGCGTCTGCGGGGTCCGGTTTTTGGGTACCGGCCCCTGTACATCGCATCTCGCTTCCACTCATGTTTTGACACCGAGCCCCCTCGAAACATTTAAAAACAGAGAGAGCAAGGTCGCCCAGGCCCATTAAATCAGTCTAAAGCGCATAAATATATATTGATACAACAACAGGAACAAGTAGGATGAGTGAACCCTCGACTAAAGAGGATGACGGTACGGGCAGCCGAGGGGTCATTTTCTGAGCCCGTGGTCCAACGTGGACCCGCAGTAGGTGATGATCGGTGCACCTCACGATCCCTAAGAAGGTGTCGGGGGGCAGCACACCACGTTAATTATGGACACACCACGTGGGCTCCGAGTCTGTACGCCATGAGAAGCGTAGTTTGGGTGGGCGAGCGCCGAACTCTTCACCTTGCCGAGGGTTGTCCGATAGGCTTCAACCAGCGGAGCCCGGACTCACATTTCGGTACGCGCGAGTCAAGTAGCCCCACATATGCCTCCCAGGCGTTTAACGGCAATTCTGGTTGTTTTATCCTGCAAGCTGCCGCGATCCGTCACCTCTCTAAAACGCTTATATTTATTGATATAACAAGAGTACCGAGTAGAATGAGTGAACCCCAGACATGAGTAAAGAGGACGAAAGTACGTGCTGCTGAGGGGTCATTTGCTGAGCCCGTGGTCCAACGTGGTTTTGCGGTAGATGAT
>JBBMHQ010099439.1:0-10018 GCA_037834295.1 Postelsia palmaeformis
CACCACCACCACCAAACACCACCACCACTAGTAGCTATATCGAAGATGCCCAGTCTGGCAATAGTCCTATCCTGGTGGTGTTGTTGGTAGATACCTCGTACCTGGTACCTGGTATATACGGCAGCAGTGCTTGGTACCTCGTACAACATGTACCAAGTACCACTCTGCCCCCGGAATAAAAGCTCGTTTTAGTTTACCCAAACGTGCTGTTGATACACAATGAATTAGAGGTCACCGCTTCGATGCCCGGGAAGCTCACCTGATGATGACCTTTTTTTTCCCACAAAGTTTCATTTTTTTTGTGTGTGTATTCACTTACAACCTGAGTACACCTCGAACCGACATTTGTATTTCCGCCGGTTTGAGAGCATTTCATATTATAATGATTCCAAAAGGTAGTTGTTACATGGCTAGAAGTACCTCAAATGTCATCGTAGAAACAAGTGTAAAGAAACTCGAATTTTCGCACCTGTACGAGCTCAGTAAAATTTCACACATTCTTGACTGGGAAAGTGGCGCGAAACTGCGCGAAATATGGAGGGGATGATAACTCAACATCCCCGGGTCTACCAATGGATTCCTCAACAATATGGTCTCTCTGGATACTGACACGTACGATTGTGAAGGACTCATAGGTTTGTTATGAACCTTTGTGGCTTCATTTGCAAAACGAGCTTATATTCCGGGTTATCCAGAACGAGCTTATATTCCGGGTTATCCAGAACGAGCTTATATTCCGGTTATCCAGGACGAGCTTATATTCCGGGGCAGACTGGTACTGCTTACGATTTCTTCACAGTACAGTTTTTTAAATTTACGAACAAAAAACAGTATGCTGCCCAGTACACATACGTACGACAAACCTCTGCCGCTACCTGGAGGGCGGTGCTTTGTGCTTCAGTTGCCTCCTTGTTATTTCCCCTTCGTTACCTTCGACTGGTTCTGTGTCCTGCTCTGCATACAAACAAGTAGTATTGATAGTCAGTGTTATTTTTTCCCCTCATCCTCTTTTTTTTTCCTTTTTTTTCCAGCTTGTCATTGGCCTGCGGGCGGGGGGGGGGCACGACAGTTTGGTTCTCCTCTTGTTGATTTTTCTTGCGTACGTGGCAACGTAGTATCTCTATGGTGTAGCTTTGTGACCACATAACTTGTTTCTCTTCTATTAATAGGATTGAAGAATCGGCACGGACACTGGTTGTGCTGGATGTCGTCGGGTAGAAATAACGGTTTAATGTTAAGAACACACAAACATGACGACCTACTGACACAGCGCGACGAGCCGAACCAGAACATAAGAACAGAAAGA
The DNA here is from genome assembly GCA_037834295.1 of Postelsia palmaeformis. Lineage (NCBI taxonomy): Eukaryota > Phaeophyceae > Laminariales > Laminariaceae > Postelsia > Postelsia palmaeformis. The sequence continues at coordinate 1,307 of JBBMHQ010099439.1, forward strand.
CAATGAAACAGAACGATATATGAAATAATGCAGAATAATACGAGACTAAACACAAAAATGGAGGGGATGGAGAGGGTTTTCCTATCGGGATCTCTTATTATTCCTGGTTCACGTGCAATATTATTATTAATACAATGGCCATCAGACAGTGACCATCACGTTGGACTGCAGCAACGCAATATTCACCACAAGACGCTGTGCAAGAGGACGGATGCTTGACAACAACTAACCGCCACCGCAATAGCTTAAAGCAGTTATTGGTATTAATAGGAGTTTGACCACTTGAAGGCGTCTGTCACGCTCCTCAATCGCACCGTTCTTGTATGACGAAGACAAAAACCTAAAGCTGCGGACTTCGAGGATGTGGATGTGTCTACGAGTATAGTTGGAGAATATAAATAAAAATGAAAATCCGGAGGTACGAGTAGCACGTAGCTTGTCACGAGCGAGACCCCCCCTTCCCCCCTCCCTGCGCGCCCTTTCCCGGTGTGTATCGTACCTTTCGCAAAATACCAGGTAAGTAATAGGTAAAAACAGGGTAATACCATTAATAAGTGGCGGCGTGAGATATTCAGACCAAATACGCGATAAAAGCGTAACATGCGTAGACTAGCCGACAAGGAATACTCGAATGCGCACCTGGTACGAACTGGCCATGCACAAGGTATAAGGCACGTCGAAAGCTAAACAGGAACTTACAGCTGAGCGTCGATTTCTTCGTCAGGGTACAAGTAGATGATGCTTTTCAGTCCCAAACGTTCAAGAAACGGATAGTTGATCTCGTTCGGTAGAGCAGATCTGTAGAGGCCTTCTTCAACGAGGCCGAAGCTCACTGGTGGGAAAAACATCAGCAATAAGGTATCGGTGAAAATATTCGTACGCTTGTGCCTTGTACGTCAACAACTTTTAAAAGGCTGGTCTGCCAAGGGAACAAGTGGGTGCACGAGCGCACGGTGCACGCCAAAATATGAATGACGAGCAGTAGGGGTTTCCACGAAGAAAGCCGTCGTATTTTATGTGCGGGGGAGGTTAATGTATATGAGCACGATCGATTTCGCGCGTCAGCCAGAACCCACACCCAGCGTATGGAGGGCTTGACTGAACGGAAATCTCATGGCTCCCTACCGTTCTGTGTTTTTCGCTCTGCTGTGTTTTGTTGCTGTAAATGCATTTGTGGCTCCCTGCGGCAGGTGAGCCTCGACTTTTCGCTGGCTAGAATCGAGTAGACTTGTTTATAGTATGTAGACTTTCCAACTCGCGACACATGAACATCATTGCAGCATGTAACATACGCTTCGAGCTGTGCGCGCGCCTGAGACCCCTCGTTTGCTCGTGCTTGGTGGGTATTCGATGCTGCAGGTCGAGACTAGTAGAAGTTACCCCCAGATCTCAATCCAGGCGTGCGACTGGTTTTGAAATGGTATACGGCAAGGTTTTTGTCGCGGGTGGGTCCAAAGGGGTTGGACGCATCGTGATCGATAAGCTGGTGGAGCAGGGATCTGAAGTTGTGGCTCTGGTTCGCAGGGAAGACGCGAAGGCCGAGCTGGAAACTATCACGGGTGGGTGAAAGTTTGATGTCGTTCTCGATTACGTATGCCAATTGACATTGCTTGAAGTACCGTTATAGACCATAGATGGCAACGGTGCCCTCCCCGAACAGTAACTCGTAAACATACTGGTAGTCCTGTCCAAGTCGGATGCTGCATATTCCGAATGAATGTTTCTCCGAGTGGTGAGCGTTTAGTGTTGGGTTGTTGGTTGGGTTCGAAGATGCTGATCATCATTGCGGTACAGCAGTGTCCGCGCTTGCAATCCAGCAGCGAACCCATACAACAGTGCCTGGTACAGCGTATTGCAATACCCAGTTCTCTCAAGGAGGCAGCGCCTTTCAATGTTCCGGTCGTCGTTGCAAGGCAAAGACGATCTGCTACAATATTTTGCCCCTCGGATGCTACGAGTACGACTGCTCATGTCACCTACCTGGTGCAATAGGGGAGTCCATCCCGATTCCCGGCCTACCCTCTGGTTCCTGCCCTAGCTATTGAGAGGTACATCGTCCCAACGCTCGCCGACGCGCATCGAAATACGTTAATATCATACCAGGTACAGGGCAGCTGGCAATGTACTTGTAAAAATTCGATAAGGCACTCTTCGAGGACCTCTATAAATTTGATTTGAAGTGGGCCTGAGTCGTACACCACATACCAGATGTGATATCACGTACCAGGTACCAGGTACGAGCTGGGCCAACCTTGAAACGGATTTTCTGTTGTGAGCTTCTAGCGCCGCCAATTTTGCGAGTTAGGCTTCGAAAATTGGCAGCGATGATCCTGACATATTATTGAAGATGCAAAAAAATGAAGTATACTGAGTATAAACTTTTGTTTACTTTTTTTAATTCGACTCGATTTCGCCGAGATATCCGCGAAAACCCAAAAGTACCAAAAAATCTGATACTTGATCAGTTTTTGACACTAATTTAACATGACAGCTGAAAAAAAGTCATTCCCGATCAAGCTGAAATTTGGTGTAGACTGAATCCTACATACCAGGTAATAGCCTATGCTCGAGGTTGTTCGAAGATGGCGCCCCAACAATGACCTCAGGGTTGCCCAGATTAGGTGCTTCTTGTTGGCGGGCCCATACTGTACGTATACTGGTATAGTTAACTATAGAAGTGGACTACAGCAACACAGCCAACATGCACAAATACTATTTTACTTGCCGCGTGGTCCGCCTTGGTCGCGCGGTATCGAAGCTACGTTCAGTGTGGGCTACGTACAGCCTTCTTATACTGGACTCGGGTATTGAACGATAGAAACCCGGGGATGGTTGATTGTCACCCCCGTTTTTTGCCGTTGCTGCCGTACGTTACTCCATAAAAGGCGAATGTGCATACTTATCCGTAAGGAGAAGCCGTGATTGGCTGTAGTTGCCATCCCTAATAAATACCTGGTACACTCTGTTACACTCTTGGGGCGCGGATCCTTTTTTTTCATGTCACGATCAAATGGTTCTTCGGGTAATATGTTTTCATCCCGCTAGAGGCCAGGACCAATCAGATGCCCATTTATTATAATTCTGAATTTCAGCTCATAATCGCACTGGATGCAACCAGATCAAACACGTTATACTTGAGCCCAGAAGGCGATCTCTTGGTCTCGCCCTACGGTACGATGACAGCAGTCGAAAGTGCGAGTGCGATCAGCGTCCTTATGTATGACTACTACTGTGAGCTTTGTGTATTTTTTTGTGGTCTTGTGTGAAAAGTTTTGGCCATTGCCTAGAATTGAGTTCGATGTACCAGACTGTTAGAGGTGGAAATGGATTCGTTTCAGTACGTAAAACAAACGCAAGGCTGTCGCATGGTCGTTATCGGGTTTTTTTTTTGAGGAGACTGACCAATCCGTGATAGGGGAAAAAAAAAACGCCCCGAAAAAGTTCGTTCTATGATCCCCCCTCTCGAGAATGAAATAAAAAGCAGTGCCGGCTTTCATGTTGTGCTGTGTGGCGTTGAGCTATAGCTGAAAAAAAGTCAGCCTTGCTTTTTGCACGACAAGTACTGCAGGACAGGACACAACCAAGCCCAGAGCCTAGAGCATCAGCGTAGGCACGGACGCGCAGCGTAGGCACGGGCGCGCAGCGTAGGCACGGACGCGCAAGCGTGAACGGATCGCACATTCCTGGGGAGGCCTTGGGATTGGCGACCGGCAGCACGAGAAAGTTGCCCCTCCCTCTGAAACACATATTGTACAGATCAAATCACAGTATGTGGTCCTGTTTTGCTGCTGTTGGGCACGTGTAAACAAGAACATACCTACACACAGCATCGACAATCGGCTGCGTGTTGCTTCACTGCATTTCGCTGAGACCGGGATTCCGACAGAGCTGCCTGCACCTCCGTGGCAGCGCGCCCCACCACTAGCTCACGGGCAAATTGTTGCTGTGCGTGCAGCTAGGCTTAAGCCTTGGGGCCAAGGCTGCACTCACCACGCGCCTGAAATCTGCATGGTGCTGATGTATGTACTCGTATTATACGTATCTACGACTCTGCCCGGAAATGTAAAGAACCGCTATTTTTCATTTTTAAGATTTAGCCATTCTTATAATTTCGGACAGGGTAGTACGAAATAATACTTTTACTCGATCGTTTTCTTACGTGAGACAACAAAAGTGATGAGTTCGCATCTGAACGCTAGGGGTGACTCGCTTCCTGCTACATCAAGGCCCGATCACAGATGGTATTCGCTGCTGCGATGACACCGGGTGTGACTGCGATCGCTCGGCATGCGGCCGCTTGCATGTCAGGCACCGTTTGCCCGATACAATGAAGACTGGTGGTCCTTTGTTTTCATCTCGGGACATTTTTGGTCGAATTTCCCATCAACAAGGGACTCTTCGAAAGAGGGTCAACTCGTGCAACATACTGAGTATTTCATATCGGCTACTTATCGGATTTAGACCAACTATTATGGGATTTTTTTCCAAGGGGTCTGAGAACTGGCTATTTTTGACGAAAACCAGCGATTTACTCGACGGGACTATCAAAAACGCCGGTAGATTCCTCAGGATGCTCCCCGTAGTTTTTCGAGAGCTTTCTCAAGCACTTCTCCGTTTTTCCAGGGTCGTAGTTGGACTGTTCGTCCATATTTCCAGTTCTGAGGACATCATAGTTTTTCGTCAAAAATCTGCCAAGATCAATTTTTCTGGCCTCAGGTCTGACCAACAGCCTTATTTCTGACCCTCCAGAGAAAACTGATTGGCTGCTCCAAAAAAATAGCCTACGACTCTGGAGAAACGGGAAAATTTTCCTGAAAGCTCGCAAAAAACTACGGGGAGCATTTTGAGGAGCCTATCGGTGTTTTGGGCTTTCTCGCCGAGTAAAACGCGTATGCTCGGCCTGAAAACTCAGTTCTGAGAGCTCAGAAATAATTTCCCATAATAGTTGGTCTTAGGCGCGGATTGTATTGCTGTGTGCGCAAAGTCTTTGCCGCATCGGTTGACTAGTTTAGATGTTCTACTGTAGAAGAGCGAATATCCTTCCCTTAACAAAAATATCCGAATACAACCTGAACAATCGAGTTTTTCCGCGTACTTCCAAATTAAGGAATAAAAAGTCTGCAGATCGAGGCACAATCAGTCAGTCGATTATTCTCCATCGATTGGAGGCGTCTATCGATTTTTATCATCCAATTCGTTTCCCGTGTCGAGAAGTCAGGTGCTCGGCACTACACGTGCATGTAGTCTAAAACCAAGTAAATGGGGTGGTAGACTATTTTCAAAAATTCGTTATTTCGGTTTTTTCAAACGGATTCTCGGATAGACTGTTTTTGTTTTCACGTCTGAAACGGATCCATTCCCATGCCTAACTGTGGCCCTCTCCAACCTACATAATCCAGAAAATTTTCGAAAAGTTGTCGAGTGAGGTATATAATCTCGTAGCTTCATACGTAAGACATCATGGAGATCGCGCGATCCATGGAACTGAGCCTGTAGATCTTACCTACACCGCCCGCGCTCGTATGTTTGCTGTGTGGGAGGGGCGGGTGCTGAAATCTGCACCGTGTAGTGGTTCTGCAAGTTGATCCCTCTGCTGGAAGCTTGGCTGTGAGGGTGACCTTGCTTCCAATTCTCCCCTTGTTTCGACACACGGATACCCCTTCTTCGTGCCGGCACCATGCCGAGTGTGCAACTCCTTGGAAGCTGACCTTTGGGGGAAAGCGTGCTGTTTTCCTGATGATTATTGCACGGTCAAGGAACGGTTTGGTGCGCTTATTTCACAACTGTGAGCACTTGGACAGACATATCCGCTCAGTTATGATTATTATTATTTGCTTGTTTTTATTTTTACCGAGGTAGTCCACTTCATAATTATTGGAGTCTGGAACCAGTGAAATTCTAAGTAACTCGTCCCCCAAAAGGGACTGCGGTTCGAGTGCTGTTAACAAAAGGGTTGACAATTGACAAGGAAATACGTACATACATGCGATCACTCGTCTGCTACCTTGTGTACTGTATAATGTCATATATACTTGATATTGTATTGAATTCATTAGTTTATACCATAGGTACCAGGTACTATATTATACCATAGGTACCATGTACCTGGTATTATATTTGAAGCGTACGCTTGAAAACCAAAGGTAGATACCCGATATACGCAGGCAGGGGATTCCATCCCGCGTGTGAGGGTCCGCCGGGTCAGTTCTGATACGTCTACGAGTATTGTTGTGAGTTGACGAACAGGACAGGTTCGAATACCAAGTTTCAGAGTTGAAGTTTTTTAGTTTACCCCTTTGGGACCAGTGATGGGAGTTACGGGAGATGAAAACAATTACGGACGTGTGATTACAGCTAATCAGCAACTTTACTTTCGGACGGCAATTACGGCAAAAAAACGGCCTATATCCTCGGGTGTCTTTAGCCACGAGCGACCCCCACGAGGGCTCGACGTCTACGAGTATTGTTGTGAGTTGACGAACAGGACAGGTTCGAATACCAAGTTTCAGAGTTGAAGTTTTTTAGTTTACCCCTTTGGGACCAGTGATGGGAGTTACGGGAGATGAAAACAATTACGGACGTGTGATTACAGCTAATCAGCAACTTTACTTTCGGACGGCAATTACGGCAAAAAAACGGCCTATATCCTCGGGTGTCTTTAGCCACGAGCGACCCCCACGAGGGCTCGCTCCCAGCAGCCATAGCCGTTGCTGGTATGTAATGTGCTGTGCTCTGGGTATTGGGGTTGTGTGCGGTTGCTGTGTGTTGTATCCTGTGTGCGGGGGCTTCCACTATAAAAAACAGGGGGGGGGGGGTGGGGGACCCGTGGATCGGGCTCAACGATTACGGCGAAAAAACAATTTCGGGCTCAGCCTGATGACGGGAAGTTACGTGTACTCCCGTAACTGCCATCACTTTTTAGGACCGCTTTATCGTTTTAGAGGTCAGAGTACCTACCAGGTAACAGGTAAGTCACAAAAAAGCAAGGATGGGGGGGCTTCCGGAGTGGAGCGAGGCAGACAGGAACGGTGGGAGGGAGGGAGGAATGAAGAGGGGACGAAGCCTCCGCGGAGGCTTCGGCCTGATACGCCCGGCATGGGCGCAGCCGTTTCAAAAGAAATCGTCCGTAGGTGACCATTGCTTTGTATTACCGTGCTGCGTGTCGCTTGCAGCACAACTGCTGTAGTGCGAAGATGAATTTTACCCAATTCAACTTGAAAATAGATTTCAAGAGTTTTTCCGCTGCCCTTGCGCGAGCGGTTGCCGCTGCTCGACCGATCACCCCGTTCGGGATTCTGGAAGTCAACTCTGATAACTCTACACGCCGGGCACGCGAAGAGGTGTGGTTTGGACCATAACGATTGCCTCCGCGAGAGCTTCGACCTGGTGCGTGCGGCATGGGTGCCGCCGTTTCGGAAAAAAATGTCCGTAGGTGACCATTGAGTGACCCTGATCGGACAGACGGACAATTTTTCTGAATCCGTTCTAGAGACCACAAGTGCACCACTTGTGGAATTGAGCACACTCTCAATGACTCTTTTGTGAATTGAATTGTTCGGTCGTGTGTCATTTGGCGAACGCGCCGACTTTGTCAGCTTCCCCTGAACCTGATGTACCTGAGGAATGATCCACGATGCCCAAATTGCCACATTTTATACGTGAAGTGATGCACTTATTCTCTTTTCTCTTGCTTCATGGATCTGTTTGCTTACTTTTAGTATAAACAGGATGCTTTTTAGAGCAGTACGTAAATCGCAAAAATATGGACGAGATATTTTTTCCAAACAAAAATAATAAGAAGGGATACCTCTACGGTGTAATGCTCTCCACCATATTCCCCCGCCCAATGTATTAATATTACGGGGAGCCATAGTGAATAGGACCTGGGGTCCACACAAAAGCCTTTATATTTGCCTATTTTTAGTAACACTATTTGGTCCTATTATTTATGGCTCCCCGTAATAGTTGTTTCCTTCACGGAGAGACGAACGTGTGATCCAATTTCGCTCTAGAGGTTACTGGTAGTATACTTACTGGCACGTTCAATGCTACAGTGAACGGTTTAGCTAGGGATGAGCATCAACTCTTGTTCGGGGTTGGTTCGATTGTTGATTAATTTGTCAAAATCGGGTTGATTTAATCATGATTTGTCGAAATCAACACAATCAACTTCACGATGATGTAATTAATAATCATGGTTATTGATGGTTCTCAGCCGTTTGTTTTACAGATTTTGGTGCCATCTACGCGAGTGAGACGATGTTTCGCCTATGCAAGCAGTCCCTTCCCCCGCGCGTTCCCCCGCACGTTCTCTCACGTGTAGCGTACCGGACAGTGCGACGGTTTCGTGCGACAAGAATATCTACTACAGCAAGGCGTCTTGCGGTTTGTGACGCTTGAATCGCGGCAACACGGAGATATATAGAGGCCAGGTCTACTAATAGCGGTGTCTGCGAGTGGACACTCGTCCACGTGCGTCTCGTCGTGTGGAAGAAGCTACTAGATCCCTTCTTCTTACACCGCAGGCATATGTTTTTACGGTTACATCTCAAAACGCCTCTTTTTTGTAAAAAAATAATCAACGAATCATGGCTGAGCTCAATATCAACGATTAGATGATACCAGGTATATAATCAACTTTTTTTTTTTTTTTTTTTTTTTTTTTTCTCCCCCCCTTCCTTCTCTTCGCCCTTTTTCTCTCTCTCCCCCTTC
>JBBMHQ010099450.1:0-10018 GCA_037834295.1 Postelsia palmaeformis
CGGGTCAGCCGGAAAAAAATCGCGGGTCATATTGACCTGACCCGGGAATGACCCGTATATCACGGGTCATGACCCGATCCGACCCGTGACATTTTGAACACCTCCTGACCCGACCCGACCTGACCCGACCCGTGAGATTTCAAAACCTCTTGGCCCCACCTGACCCGACCCGTGATATTTCAAATTTCTTTGACCCGAACTGACCCGACCCGTGAGTTATATATTCGTTTTGACCCGACCCGACCCGACCCGACCCGCGAGATTTCGAAAAAAAATGACCCAACCCGACCCGACCCGCGACATTTTGAAACCCGCCTGACCCGACCCGCGGGTCGGCTCATTATCCGCGTAAAGCCCTGATGATTTCATGATTTTGTTTTGCTTCGTGTTTCGCTCTCGGCTATTTTCAGTTCAGTAATAATGGTACATTGTTCGTCTAGGCTTAGCTTATGCCGCTCCTGATCACGCGAGCGACACCGCTTCCTTGAGTTGTGATCCTCGATTAGGCGTGCGGGTAGTTTTAGCTTATTCCGCCTACTTTCGCGTACCCGCATTTTCGGACGCGTTGCTGTCTGATTCGCAGTGTACACGTGTAAACGGCTTCAGCACAAGTTAGAGGTTTGGGAGGGAGTTGTGAAGCGCCGCATGTTCGATCCACTCTCCGAACTCTCCGGATGGGCTTAGTTCCTGCCTGACTTATCGTTGAAACCGCACATACGACCTTTCAGAGTGGGCTAGTGCTATCGTATCTCCTCTCCCCTGTTGAGACAATATAACTCGTAGCAAGCGTCCCCTCATCATACCTGTGGCGGGCGTTATCGCCTGCCTGACAGATGAGTGCCTCGCCCCTTCGTTCAGAAGACATCCGGCAACGCAAGCAGCAACTGATGCAAGAGTCTATAACTTCCAGCACCGTCAAGCGCCTTGTGTGGGTGACCAGAGAAGAGCCAGAGGCAAACCTTCTACCAGTATTTAATAGCAGTAGTCAGTGCGTAGGTCTACAGTGCTTTACACTTAACACCTTGACTATGGGATTGTCCGACGGGTTGCTAGGGCTAGGCTCTGGCACAGTATGTACTGGCAGTACAAATCTAGTGATCGACCTGGCCAGTATATTCACCATTACTGATCGCCGCTCGTACGCCCGAAAAACACACCAAATCTTAGTAAGGAAATCCACCGAATATGTTTCGGGAAGAGAGAGGAAATACAGTAGTATACTGCTCCAATCCAGCGCACGGTGGCAATCCAGTATACTGATCGAATCTGACGACAGGTTAGTCGCTACTTACTGAGCCAGTGCCCAGCCCTACGGCTTGCACCTTTCATCTCTAGCCAGGGTCAGTTTTGTGGGCGGGGTGTATACGTGACTCCTCAACCGACGAGAGTTCTGGACAAACTAAGGTGGTCCCCATATCCTCTATCATAGCGTTCATGAAGTATTACTATTCCTCTTGCCATCCGACAATGTGCAGCATGATCTTCAACGTTGATCACTCACAACTTTCCCGAAAGAAGAAAACCTCGGACCCGAAAGGAAACCCACGCACCAAGTCTGTCACCCTTCTGCGCTAACTTTCGGCTTGTCTACTCCATTTGTCTTTCTTGCGTATGCAACACTACGTTATAAGGAGATGGTACTACCTACTGGGCTGGGTAATCGATCGGTATTTTTACCCCTATAGTTCAGTAGATAATACCTTCGCATTTGGCGCCGCCGAGGACACGGGCTCGATCCCTCACTTCCAGCGTTTCTTTTGTAGAAATGCTTGCGCGTGCGGTCCCTACAAAATCACGTCTCTCTGGTTCTCCAGGCATTGAAACAAAGCGGGTGGACCAGCGCCCGGCCGCATCAGTTCCGACACCCCAAAGATCCCGGCAGAGGGGGGGAGAGTGCTATATGGATTACCCTGGGCTGGGCATCCGACCCTGGGCTAGGTGATCGATAGGTCTTTCACCCCGATAGTTCAGTAAGTAATACCTTCACACCTACGAAGGTACATATCGGTGGGAAAATCTACCCAGGTATAATTTAATTACTTTTGAACTACACGTAAGCGACAGCAGTTATTACTCTCCTACTTTGGGACTAAAGTTCACGGCTTACGATGATGTCAACGTTGCTCGATCATAGTGGGTTTTTAAAGGCTAGTCTACAGGATTTAGCGCGGCATCCCTCGCCGAGCACGAGGGATCAGCTACTACTACTATTAATAATGTAGCTGCAAATTCTTGCACTAAAGAAAAACAACAGCCTGAAATTTTTGATTCCCAAATTCTTAACACATGTCGCCTGCTGTTATTACGGGGGGTCCTAGTAAATAGGACCTATGGTAGACACAAAACCTATAGGTTTACCTATTTTTACTAACATGATTAGGTCCTCTTTACTATGGCCCCCCGTATAAGGGTGGAAAAAAAGTAATGTGTCGTTTTTTCAAGATGATATTGGGTAAATAATAGAGTTCTTCATCCTCGGCTGAGGAGTTCCTCCGTCAGTCAGGCATGTTTTGGCCGTGTGCTACGGTTGAGGTAGCACTTTGTGGTAGAAATACATGTCACTGGGACAAAGATCTTCAACTGGGGATTTACCCGGTATAAAATGCCCCTACCCCACTTTTTTTGGTGCGTATTTTTTCGCCCGTAAGCACAGGCCACGAGGGGAGCGATAATCGGGTTGAGCCCAAAGTCTTCTCGGAATAGGTTTAGACTTGCTGACAGCACAGAAGAAGAGCTCCATAACAGGAAGAAGGCTCGGAAGAAAATAGTGCCACCCTTACCACAGCTCCCCTGTTCCCACAGCAGCCCCCCCACGCCGCTCCCAGGCACGAACGGCGGGGGGGGGCTCACCGCGAATGCGAGCAGCTTTACGTCGATGGTATATAGGGCTGTGAAAACTTGGCTGGGCTCCACGACAGTGGGTTGTAGAAAGCAAGCCAGTGTGATGGTTTTTCTTACTGAGCTATAGAGGGGTGAAAGATCGATCGATTACCCAGCCCAGGGGAATACTTATAACACTCTGCCCCCCGCTGAACGGTGGAATCTTTGGGATTTCGGTACCGTATACGGCCGTACGCTGACCTATGTATCCGCTTCGTTTCAATACCTGGGGAACCAGGGAGATATGTTTTCGGGGACGCACGCGCAAGAGTTTTTGTGAAGGAAACGTTCGAAGCGAGATTCGAACCCCCGTCTTCGACGACGCCAAGTGTGATGGTATTACCTACTGAGCCAGAGGGGTAAACGACCGATCGATTGCTCAGCCCAGGGTAATACTTACAACACCAACTACCTGAACTTGGATATGTTTCATGCAAAGCTCACGTTGAGCCATGAAAAACAAACAGGTCAAGCCATATATAAGGACGCAGAGCCCCGCAAAACTGCCGGACGCCACCTACTAACGATATCTACAATACCTGGCCAACTAGCAACTAGTCGGCGACTAATAGTCCGCCAAATCGCAGCCCTATACTTGTAGTCTACAAAGTAGCGCAGTAACCGCAGCCATTTTTGGTATATATCTCCGGTCTTGACCACATCAAGTTTGGCCTCCGTGGAGAGACAAGACTGTTGCGTTAACCGTGGCTCCCCTGCTTCTTGTGAAGTGTCCGGCACTGGTGTACCTAAAGAAAGGGAGGAGCCATCGCAGTGCGCATTCCGACTCCGCGAACAGCAAAACGCTGCCTGCCGTGGAGGGTTTGCTTCACTTCGGGGTTTTCTTTGTTCTTGTTATTTCGTTCTGGCTTGAGGGCTTCTTCCTCGCCCGTTGATCGGGAACTGCCCTCTACTATCTTTGCGAAAAACGACGCTTGCTACGGTATAGCGGCGGCACCTTCAGTTTCATTATGAGACGCATCCCTTGACGCGATCTGTAGTACACTGCACAACACTCAAAACCCGACCTCGAGAGTAAGAAGAGCAAAACAAATCGGCCCGCTGGACGATCTCAAAGCCTACAGTAGGCTGTGTCATGAATAAGGCTGTAACCCACGGATGGTTTTCCCACGATTTTGGATTAATCAATCGCAGTGGCTGTTACAGTGACACTCATTGGCTGAAGAGTGTCACCCGTATCGTGGCGAAGCAACCGATTGCTCTTTATTCCTATTTCAGGGCGAAGCATCGCTGAACACAAACAGAAGGAGAGGTTATGTCCCCTACCGAGAGACCTGGTGGTGTCTGTTTACATCGAGGGGAATCGACTGACAAACGCCTTCCACGCCTCGGACTGGCCATCTGAGGCGTTCTACGACAGGGGGCCCCTTCTTCTTTTTCTGAAGCTCCTGTGTACCTATCCCCAAGGTGTAACCCGGAATTCATCGGGGGACAAATGTATGAATACGACTGATGCTTGGAATGTGATGTGTGGAGCCTCCCCGGTCAGCTTTGCCTATCGACGCCATCGCCATCGATGCTGCCACCGTTATCGATGCCCACCAGCTCCTCGACGGAAGGGGGGGGGGGAATCTTGATACCGCAATCACCGCCGGCTGCGTGACAAGTACCCCCAGCCGCGCCACCGCATCGGCCAGCTTCGCCCGTCGAGCGCCCACCCGGTCAACCAGATTTTCCCGTTGAGTACCTCCGTCGCCGGCCAGATGTCTGTCGAGTATCCCTCTCCCCGTCTACCTTGGTCTTCCCGGGCCAGCTGTGCCCGTCGACGTCGTCACCACCGCTTGCGCCGTTGTCGACGTCCACCCGCAAAAAACAAGAGGTAGTGTTCTTAACCCACGGTCGCCGCTAGCTACGCCACAGTCACCGCCAGTCGTCAGTTTCGCCGTCGACAGCCTCCTTCTCCGGGTACTTTTTGCCGTCTTGATTGCCTCCCTCCCTCCCTCCCCAGCCAGTTTTGCCGTCGACTGCGCCCCTCTCCGACCAGCTTTTCCGCCTCGACTACCTCCCTCCCCATCAAGCTGCGCCCGTCGACTGTCTTCCTCCTCATTCTTGACCGCCTCCCCAGCTAGCTTTCCCCATCGACTGCTTTTCCGACCAGCTTGGTCGTCGAAATTGCCCCCAGCAGGCTTCGCTGTCGACTATCTCCCGGACCACCTTTTCCCGTTGACTTTCTATTTCTCCGGCCTGGTTTGTTATCGACTGCCCCTCTTACCGGCCAGCTTTCCGGTCGGCTGCCTTTCTCCCCAGCCAGCTTTGCCGTCGACCGCCTCCTCCGTCATTGTTCGCCGTCGACTGCCCCCCCCCAGCCTCGACTGCCTCTGTCTCCAGCCAGCTGTGCCCATCGACTTGCTTGATAGGGAAGGCGTGCTGCTCTTGACACCGGAGGGTGGCTCCTTATACAAGACCCCCGTCACCACGGTCGGGGCAACCGCCGGCACAATTGCAACTTATTGGATACAAGAAAAAAACGCCGGACAGATCACGATATAGATCATCTACAGATCCCTCTAAACCTGCCGATATGACGCTCTGTTGGGAACCTGAAAAGTACATGATCCAACCCGGGAGACTTGTCCTAGACCAAGCAGATTGTACGGCTTCCACACGGCAACATGAACAATATATAGATCGTATAGATCTTACAGATCATGGTATATCTGCCTAGATCATTGAGCGGGAATCAATCATCTATCTGCCCTGCCCGGTGTCTTTAAAATATTTCCAACGAACGGGAACGAAAGCGCAGGATAAACCACGAACCCAGAGAGGCCGCAGGGAGCGGTGGTGGGCCTACATAACCCATAGATGCCGGTGCCGGACCCATCCCGCGATAGGGGTATACTAAGTATACCACTTTTCAGCCTTCTGAGGCAATGTTTGTTTTTGAGCGGTTGAAATCCTAGGGTGAGAAATTATCTATCGACTGCTAGCGTGACACTTGTACTACTCTTCAAAGCCGTGGCTCGAGTGAAATATAGAGCTCCTCGTGTGAAGAGCTCAGAGATTGAGCCACCACCCCTACAAGGGCTTGAGCGGTGGCGCACACTGTGTTTCCGAGGGGTCACCAACCATGCTCTGGCGGCTATCAGCAGGAGAAATACCCAGGGGTGCCGTCGGGTGGGGTGCCTCTGGGAATACGACACACGTCCCAGCGCTTTCCGCGGTGACACCCGAGACGACGAGCCGTGCTAACGGGTAGAGGGTTACGCTTCCAGCCGGAACATTTAACACGGAGAGAGGAGGTCTTTCCATTGAGGAGCTACCTAGCCATGCTATGTATCGGACCCGATCCGTATTCTCGGATACATTGTGTAGGATGCCCTGTACCAGGTGGTCTATATATCCCATGGGATTGGGTATCGGGCTGAGCTTCTGTTTTCTCAATATATGCGCTACGATAGGATGCGCACCTACTCTACTAGCGTTGCGATCGCGTAGGGGTGCTGCGATCATTATCCTGTGGCAGACGGTGTTTCCAGAACAACGGGAAGGCCGCCGATGCCGCAACAACAAAGACGCTCTCGGGAAAATCTGGCAGCGAGAAAGAGAAAGCCTTCCGAAAATGTACTGCAATGTTTGACTGCTGTAAGCACCCCTTACCTCTGTTGCCGAGAAACGGAGCGCTGAGAAACGATCGCACCACCCCCTGTGCGAACTCAGCGCTCGTTGCAGAACGTTCTGAGGATTCGTACTTGAGGCTTCACTCGAGGAGCTCTATATACCGCCCCATACCCTGACCTCATAGAAAATTGATGCATGCGATGGCTTAGGTAGGTATGTATCGTAATAACGTGTTAGCGGAGAATGTGGTTGAAACCTTTTTGGTCGGGTCTCTTGGGGTATGTTTTCTGTATAGAAATGACCCCAACCCATGAAACTTCAGGATATTCCCAACGTTGTGGCAAAAAAGTGGTCGAAATGCCACTTTTAACTCAGTTAGTACTGGGCTGTGCTTGGGAAGGTCCCATGAGTTGGGGTGATTTTTGTATACTGAACAGACAATGAGAAACCCAACCAGTTCGGTTCCAATCAAATCCTTTGCAAACACAGCAGTAATGTCGTAAGTCAACGTGATGGATTCACTTTTCGTAGAAAATTGGTTCCAGGTTTTGGCCAGAGCTAGAGGAGCTGTCGGTCTACAGGACAGGCACGCATGCGCCAGTCAACAATACCGGCACTATGATGGCGGCAACCGGCACTACTCCGCACGCTACCACGTTAGTGAATCCCATATATATGTGCCGAGCGATTCCACAGGCACAATAAGCGGGCAACCGGCATTACCCCGCCGGTACTGTAGAGGGACCACTACTGCCGTACTGACGTCATACCACGCGTCTCAAAAGCCGTCGGTTGGGTGAGGTTTATAGCCGGCAACGCCAAATCCGTATCACCCGTGTGATATAATAATACACCCTCTCGGACGAATCTTCAAAAAACAATTCCCTCGACAACACGAGGAAAGAGCGAACGCCGAGCGATGCGCCTATGGTAACACATTCCGTCGAGATCTATGTTTCCGAAGTCACCATTTTCGTTGTGTGTGCCCCCCCCGTTAACCCGTTGTGTAATGTAGTCCCGTCTTGCGGGACAAACTACTTATAATTAGACTGGTTTGTCCCCAGAACGGGACTGCAGTCCCACAGACGTTAAGGCGTGGCGTTGAGGAACTCAGCTCCGAAACTCCGTCCCAGTGGGATGTGCTATGTTATCACCCGTGTGATACGATGCACAGACTCCCGGAGCGAAGAGCCTCATTCTTTGTCAGTTCTGCCCTGCGATAGCATGCATCTCGGCGGCGACATGGCACGCCATGCTTGTCTCGTGGCTTATGAATCTCCAGCAAGGGACATCGGGAGGCACTTGTTCCTTTTTTTCCCCCCAGGCAGAAACAGACGCCAACCACCGTAGTACACGTGCGTTGGGCTGATGGAGACCCTCGCAAGGGGCGCGCGGCATCGGCACCGCTACGCTCCCCAGCAGCTGGCTGCGGAGTTCGGCACACGACGCAGGACGCATTGGCTCTGCTGCCCAGCTTTAGCAAAGTTGCGGACTTCGGCCCACAACACGGGACACATTGGAGGCGGTGGTTCAAGCAGACCCGGGTGCTCGGGGCCAGGCGGCGCTGGTGGGAGGGAAGGGGTCATCGACGATGCAGACCCTGTGTAGATCAGCGCGGATGGAGATGCTGGTACGGATCCGGCCAAAAATTAGAGGTGGCCGGGATCCCCCTCTCGCACAATACGGACGTAAAAAAAACCTTGTGGAGATATTGAAGAATGTAGCACATCCCACAAGGTGTCGACAACCTCTCAACACGATCTGCCTCATGGTGTGCTACATCGCTCAATGTCCCCACATGGTGTCTTCTACGCCCACGTTGTGCGGGGGGGGGGGGGGGGGGGCGTCTCGGCCACCTGCGGTTTTGCTCTGGCGCATGTATGTCTTCAGAACTGCACGACCAGACCCATACCCTCCGTGTTGGGCACCAGCTTGACGGAATCGGTATCGTTTTCCCAAAACGCATTTTTACGGTAGGGGATGGATACCAAAGCACTTTTTACTTTAAGCTCATCACTTGAGAAGCTCGACGTGTGTACATAGGCTATACCCAACCCAAAAACCTAAATTCGAGAAAAAACGATCACGTTTATCCCGAGAAACAGCCCAATTGGCTAGGTACATATCGATATTGACGAGGATTATGTTCTATCTCCCATTGCTTTATTCCCCTGAAATCCTGCCTGTGGTAAAAAAACAGGCTGCAACAATAAATGCATCTCGGTGGGAGAAAACAAGCAAGAGCGAAATGGTGCGCACGACAGTACCGTACCACTCCGTACGGGAAACGGTGCTGGCGAGCTGGGGTAACCAACCCGTATCACTTACAAGCAACATAATACCAGGAACATATCCATATGGTAATATAAATTCTATGTACTCTCGTAAAAACGAAAAAGGGCAAGTAAGAATAAAACATGAAGGTACAAAAACAAAACAGAAAGAAAGAGAAAAATAAATAAGGAAAGCAGGAAGAGGAAAAAAAGAAACACGAAGCAAGTACGATAGCGGGAGTACAACGAACACAAATAGGGTTGCGAATAGCAAATTCATTGGTTATTTCCCCACTCGAGAGGCCATGTCGATCAGAACCGTTTCGGGTCCAAACGCCTCCGTATATTATATATCTGATGTATATATATATATATATATATATATAGGTTGGGTTGGCGTCGGTTGGCGACGATGTGTAAAACACGCCTCTCGCTGTGTGAGCTAGACAGCTGAGGGTACCGTTTTTTTAAATGCTTTTTCAACGGTTACCACGGCTGGTGGTCGAGTGAATTCATTTTATTGCGCGGAGAACCTCAACTGCGCACAAGGGAGATTTATGTATCACGTAGTGTGTGTATGGTAAGGCACCCACGAGGCAGTTACATAGTAAACCTATTGCTGCCTCTGGAAGTGGCCACGCCACGACGACAGCACTATCGCTGCCCACGACCTAACACCCGAGGCGATGGGGATAGCGCCCTTCGTCGAGCGAGAGTTGACAGTACAAGGCATACACTTCAACCCGGGTAAGACAGTTGTCTCGGCCTCGCAGGGACATGTGCCCGCGCCGGTGGAGGTATCACGTACGGTAGGAGTTAGCGCCCACATCGGGGACGAGGCAGGGAAAAAAAATGTTGGGGTGCCCATCAGCACTGAAAAATTTGCGGTAGAGAGCGGCCTAGGGATCGTGCGAGACAGGAGGACGGGAAAACTCGCGCGGGTGCCACCACACGAGTGCCGAATGTACAGACGGCCAGCTTCACAGCCACCGGCTTTATGGCGCAGCGAAGGTCGTATCTCGAGTGGGCGACGGGCCCGGAGCTGTCTCAGCCAGCGCGTCGACGGACACGAAATGGCGCAATGTGGACGCTCGAGAACCTTTTGCGGGATTTTCTGAAGCGGGGGAGGAATCGTCCTTCCATGAGGAGGGGGTTGCATGACTGATCGGCTTACCCTGCGACCCCGCCAGCGGGGGGAGGCTAGCTTGTCAACGGGGGCTGGGGGGTTCAGAATATTGTCGGTAAAAGCGGGAAGGGTGTCCGCATTGGTGGGGAGCTTGCGGTGG
>JBBMHQ010099461.1:0-10017 GCA_037834295.1 Postelsia palmaeformis
TTCTTTTCATGTCGACGTACCTTAAATCGGTGGCTCCCTGTACACGTATGGATAGCTGATGCTCTTCTTCGCGGTGGCGGAGGGAGTGACGTCTCCCGGTGACATGTGGAGCGGGGGGGGGGACCGCGACGCGGGAGACCTCGGGCTCTTCTTGAAGAAGCCGTGAGTTTATTTTCAGTTGTAGGTTCGATTTTTTTTTTTCACGCAACGTTAGCCTGTCTCGGGTTCTGCTTGGAGGCGTGATTTTTATTCAAAAGTTTTCTTGTTGTCAACAATGTGAGCACATGGAAGTCTCCACTTCTGACAATGATGTGTCAGCGTACGAAGTCGAAGTGGGAACCACACTTTTTAACGAGGTGTTAGCACGCAATGCGGTGATGAGAGCCCACTTCTTGTAACATGCGTAGTTGCAGTCGCGACTTTTTTTTTTTCTTCTCTTGACCGTTCGTCATCGATTTTGTTGTGTTGCCTTGTCGAGGTTGCGGTCCGTAGACGGACAAAGACCTGGAGTCATTCGCGGATTGGCAATTCGATTAGCGATACGTGACTACCCTCCACTCGCAACAAGCATTGCCAATTAATTTCGCAGTGGACTGCAACCCCCCCCCCCCTCCCTGTGGACTCCCTCCCTAGCTGGCTACGTCGTCGAGAGCAGTACCAAACGCCAAGGTGACACTACCAAGGTGAAAATCGCCACAACTCCAGTTAAACGGTCAGGCTTGGCGTATATAGCATGTAACACGATAGCAACTTACCCCTCGAGGACGATTTACCGATTCGATTTTCTCGAAAGCACGGCAAGAAGCTTTGAAACTTTCCACACCTTGCACAGATCATCTACTGTACAGATCATGTGCAGATCGTTCCTACAGTTCAAGATCTGTAGATCCTTCATGGCAGATATGTTCCTGATATTGTATGACCTGAATGATCTGTATGGCCTGTATGATCTGTGTGATCTAGCTCGTGTTGCCGGGTGGGAGCCGTATCATCTGCATGATCTACTCAAGGGCATGCTTTTGGAGTTGCATCACCGTGTTACGGGGGATCACCGTAAATAGGACCTACGGTACACACCCAAAATCCTGTACTTTTCCCTATTTCTACTAATCAATATTTGGTCCTTTTAGCTATGGTCTCTCGTGCTGCATACCTGGTACCGTTTTTATGTCTGACGCGTCGCTAGCTGGGTGTTCGCATGCATTACCCCCCTCGTCCAGGGAATCAGCTTGATATCCCCCTCGAGAGGGTGTCATACATCTCTTCGTGTTTTGTCGCGGTAGATATATACCGTTGAGGACCGAGGACGACGTCGTTATTCAGTGTCGGCCTTTGGCGCTTGTGTCAAAAGAGCTACTGTGTTGACGGAAAATGTCGTCTTCGTGCAAGAGACGCGGTTGATGGTAGGACTTTGCATCGATCCTACGTTTTGTATTATTTCAGAAATACGCTGGCTCGCCTCCCCGCTCCCCCGCGGTTAGGGACTCTACCGGCATGTAATACTGTAGAGAGCACCGTAATAGTTCTGTATCGGCAGTGTGTGATGTTGCTCGACGTTGTCATAAGGACGGCAAGAAGGGGCGCCGGGGGGGGGGGTGGGGAGGTCTGTCCTCACCTGTCGAAATCAGGTTGCCTAGCCCTGGTAGGATAAATGACTTTTAATTTGAGCGACACATTTATAATTTGAGTGCGTGCGTGCGTAATTCGACGAACAAGCGACAATAACTATGCCCTTACTTATGAAGACAAGAGCATATGCCAAAGGCGTGTATAGCGTGCCTCAGCCCTTTCCTTATGAGTGGTTAAACGCAGAATCTAAACAAAATAAAGCTCATAAAAAGCCTTGAACCACACGAGCAAAAACAACAGCAAACACCGAAACGAGGTTGTGACTCAGCGACTTATGATATCCCCTTGCTCTCCTCTCATTCCCCGATTTCGTTGCTCCCTGTCTTACCGTCGACGGTGAGCACAGGTCGCCGAAGGACTTCGAAAAACTCAGGCTGCAGGAGCTCAAGAACGGCCGCCTGGCGATGCTCTCCGTCGCGGCATTCGCCTCCGAACACTTTATCCCCGGCGCCGTGCCTCTACTCGCCGGCCAGGGCTTCTAACATTTTTTAATATTTATCCCCGTCGGGATTTTAGGTTCCGCGCGTACACCCCGCCCCGTTGTTGAATTGTGGTTGGAAGCCCAGGGTGGAGCAGGTGTAGAGTTCGGACACGAAATATAATGCCTCACGCGGATAGGAAGAAGGATATTCCGAGCATCTCGGGGGTGAACCGGGGGAAGCGCTCGGCGGAAGAGGGTATGTCCTCCGCGGATGTCCGCGTTCGCGAGATCGCTCGCTCTGAGCGTGCGCTGACAGTACAGCTGTTGGTGTTACACAATACGCACTTGTCCTTCACCAGAGGGTAGAGGGGATGGACTGGGCGGGGCGATTCGTGCGACGACTGGACACGCCTCGGCGCTTATGACGACAAAAAAACACACACACAAAAACGAGGGGTTTGCTGTTGAATTTTAGGCGTTTGGAGTTCCGCGGCGCGAACAGCACATACTTGTTAGGGCCTATACAGCGGGTGCCACCTCGTCTAGTCTCTCCCCTGCTTTTTTGGAAGGCAACGGCGGAGATAAAAACGCACTTTTACCGCAAAATTGAAAGCGAAAGCGGTACTGGACCGTCATCTTGTTTGTTTCGACTGATTCGGTGCGAAAATCGCTGTCTCTTGACTTATTCGAAAGGAAGCGTGGGAAGTGGCGCTGTTGTTGCGGTATGGCCGACGGGTCGGTTTTTTTTGTCTCACTTCGCAGCGCCTTATTTTTGCGCTCCCAAGCAGGAGCGGCGAGGAAGGAGTTCCTTATAGTCCTCGGCGTTTTAGCTGTTGTTGACATGTTCGTCTACGAGAAGATTCTAGAATGTGTTTGCCTGTGATGACCCTTCACACGGAGCTGCTGACGCATTGATACGCTCGGGGAAGGTGTAAGTTTGCAGGAGGGCCCACCGGCTTTCTGCTTGGTTGACTCGGTAGGTACGTACGTCGCTTTTCGCTGGTTTTGGCCTCCTTCCTCTTTGACGCCAACGTTAATTGGTGGGAATAATTGGGTGCTGAATATGCTAGGTTCTGCACCCGAGCAACGACCGACCGGGCTCCACTCAAAACGCCTCATTGCAAATATCATCACACTGGCCAACCGACCTTTAATCATTGTGTGGCAACACAAATGTTTGTTTATCGATCATGATCAATGTTAGTTTGTTTGGCCATTATCGTTGGTTTCAGACCGTTACACGACACTAACTATAGAAATTTGAACCATTCCCAATATCGCGCTCGCCGCGCTGTTACTACTTCTCTACTGCTGCTGTCGTAGTGTCGTTTTGGCCCAAACAATATGCTCGGTTGCCACTCGTTCCTGTTCGGATTTATGCTCCACGGCCGCACTCTCTGGCCTGAACGCTGAGCACCGACCACCCCCACCCGGATTGGCATGCACGCACATACATACTGTAAGCTTAGGTGTGCTGTGTGGCTTTGGTGACGAACGATGTTCACCAAGTTTGTCAAAAAAAATCTCAGAGAAAACCCGTTCCTCCGTCCAACCTTGAAATATGGAAAGCTACAGGAACAGCACGGCCACGCGTATTGTTGTTGGTGCCGCGTAACAACGCATAACAAGTGTTCTCGTGTGAATGAATGAGCGTGGTGGCGACGAGCGCGCTGCAGGGTGCTCCTATTGCGTGATACGTTACTACTACGTGGCACATCTCTTTTGGCAATTCATTCTCGTTGGTACTGAGTTGTTTGTGTTGATAGTCAAGAAAGGGAAGAGCAGCTCAATTTCTCGCAGGAACGAGGAATGGGTTGGCGTCTCGTCTCGCCCCACGTCCCCTGCTTTCCCATATTCGATATGTCCTCTCAAGTTATGCAAGCACGTTCTATCTAGCACCTACCGGTGATGTTGAACACGGTGGTGATAATACTGTAAGCGTATCACAAGTAAGCCCGAGACTTGAAAATCACATTTTTTTCGGACTATTTTTTTTCGTCTCCTATCGTTCGTAGAAAAACGCCTCCGTGCATCAGTGGAAACTCGCTTGTTGCACAGAGTAGCCAGCAGAACACACTGTCAACTAAAAAATTGCACTATTCATAGTATGCGCTCTATCCAATTTATGTTTAGGGGGAAACCCGGGAATGTTTATGGACCGTCCCCTTTCTATATATTTTTGTCCGTCATTCACTTTTCATCCACCTATTTTTGCCGTGTATTTTATACGTCGTACGCATCAACCCCAAGAAGATCTACTTTCGGGTATCCACGCGGAGTTTTTCAATCCGAATCGCCGTATCGTAGTCGACATCCTTGATGGTTCCCGGTTTTTCCAGGTCCTTTCACGGCCATGCCATAACACTAGCCCACTCTAACTACCCGCAGATATTTGAAGAAATCATGTTTTTTTTTGTGGAAGCCCGGTTCCACGAACTGAATCATCACTAAGTCGGAGATGCGTTTCCTCGAACGCATTTTACTATTACGGGGCGCATAATATATTAAATAGGACCTATGATATACACAAATACCTATATATTGACCCATTGTTACTAACAATAATAGGTCCGAATTACTACGCCCCCCCGTAATGTCATATCTCTCTGAATAACGAGGCCACGAAGCCGAGAAGAAACGGACGCCCCGAAGCCGAGAAGAAACGTCATAAAGAGGGGAAGAAAGGGGGGCTATATATATATATATACCAGTACGAAGTATTCCCGTAACGTACTGAGTTTAAGGAAAGCCACCGCCAAATCACCAGCAAGGAAGGGGAGGGAACACGAAAACACGATATAGCGCTGCAACCCAAGCGAGGGTAGGCGAGGTGAAATTGGTTCGCCGAAAAAGAGAGCACAAAAGGTCACACCGTCCTGTGCCGCAGTAGAAGTAGCCGAATTATCTGTCACCTGGCTTCCAAGCGGGAGGGGGGGGTGGTTCGGTAAGACGAAACAGGAAAATATATCGAAAACCTGACTTGTGTTGAACCACAAATGAGTGGCCCGATTACCCAGGCTAGCGCCAGCGCTGAGCGGGGGCGGGTAGGCAGGACGAAATAAGAACCATGAACACCCCCTGAACCCGACCCCGAAGCTCGGAAAACGTCAAAGGAGGACCTGAAAGAAAATCTCCGACCCCCAAAACCCACAAAACGGAAAATCGTATCGCCGCCGCGCTCAATAATAGTTTTTTACATTATTGTCATATTTCGTGACATGCCGTGGCATGCCGTGGCCCCACCTGCGGCAAAACCTTCCACGGCATCTTCCACGGCATACCACGGAACCTTCCACAGACCTCCACGGCATCCCGTGGAACCCTAACCCCATCCCGAACCCGAAACTGAACCCGAACCTAGGTGCCGTGGGCATTGGGGTGCCGTGGAGGTTGCCATGACATGCCGTAAGGTTGCCATGAAGTGCCGTGGCGGTTGTCGTGGGGGTTTCCACGGTACCACCCGTGGCATGCCACCCTACCCCCCATGGAATCCTATGTAACGCCATGGGACACCGTTGGAATGCCATCATGGTATGCCATGGATGGGTGGTACCATGGCCATGCTCCGAAAAAGCAAATCAGGGTGAAACTCTGGCTAAATCGCCCGCGCAAATGCGCTACGAGCTACAGTTACTTCGTATGAGTACTACTGCAGACACCAGAAACCTCGTACAAACAGCTCTCGTTGAATCGTGCACCGCGCAGGAGAAAGAGGAAGCTCGACCGATCCTAGATCATCCAAGAATCGAACGAAATTTTTCAAAATCCCGTCCGCAGTCGTGCTAACTTCCCCCAGTAACCAGAAACCGTCGCCGCCCTCCTACTGAACTTGCGCGACGTTGGGAAGCACCAGGGTGCTGTTTATAACAGAGAAGCTAATCCGCGCGCCGGGCGCAGCCGCAACCGGGCGCTAGGAAACGTTCGCCGTTACTCGAACAAAAGCTCCAGTTGTGCAGCGCCAATTCTCATTCGGCGGTACAGGCGATTGGTTTGGTGTTGCTGGTTGGGAGTGCGGATCCAGTAGCGCAAAATATCGTATCGAGAGAGCTGAAGGCTGAAGGTCCATTTTTCATTCACAGGACGGTCTTGAGAGTCCCGTCCAATGCGTCTGGTACATCACGGCGAGGACCTTGCCTGGACCGCGAGCCGATCGGTGCCCGGTGATTTTCCCCACTTTGAGTCGATGAAGAGGAGTCGAGACGTCGTCCTGGCTGACGTGGTGCGGGGGGGGATTCCCTGGAGAAGCTGTTGAGCACGTGCTGCGTCCACCCCCTTCGCGAAGACTTCGGCATGTTGCCACGTTCGCGGGGTCCGGCACGGGGCTTACAGCGTTGTACCGGAGCGTGCCGGTGAACATCCGCGCCGGGCATAAGGTATACCAGGTATCCAATTAGATGGGCTTACCGCCGAGAGGGGAACGGCCCTGGGTGTCAGCAGAGGAACAGGGACCAGCTGCGAGGACTTCGTTGGGGCCCTCCCATTCGAGGGCGAGCTGGCCTTGAGGGACTTTAGTATCCATATCAGTCTGTCTCCGCGCCCCGGGGGGTGGTGACAGCTGTATTGTACATCCACGCCCAGCCGTCAGCGACGAATTTGGGAAGCGGATGCAATGCGTCGGAGAGGGGGAGTGTCGGCAGTCCACGTTAGAAACTTCGAGGGCATGGTGCTCACGAGCAATACCAGACACGCGCCGGCGCCCGCCGCCTAGTCACAGCAGTAGGCGAGGTGGTCCGCGGACCCAACCCTGCTTCCCGGTGACCCCAGCGCGTTCAACAATCGTGACAGGGAAGCACGAAAGCCTACGTGTATATGTGGACCTCGTTGGGAGCTGAGCCGATGGCAACGCTGATAGAAATGGTGAGCGAAAATTAGACGTGAGAGAGCTACGTATTCATCCCGATTAGCCTGGAGCTCGTTGGCGACTACTGTCAGCATTTAGATGATTGTGTGGTCCACAACCTCCACCCCACCGTCGCGGGTTGAGCAGTGAGAGCTGGTGGCCATTTCCCGAACCCTGAGAAGCTTGTGGACGACCTACGGATGCTTTGAACACGTGTGGGGGCCGTTTTCCGAGAGTATGCTACGCGTGCACCCCCAGAGGCGAACATACTGGTTGGCGAGAACGATAGGCGGGGGCTCAGCTGTAAACTCAGCTGAAGGGACTGCGAACATGTCGTGCCGGTGGCTGAAACCATAGTGAAGGAACATATGTAGGCGTTACCTCGAGGCGCGACTGGAAGAGGGCCGAAGTAGTCGACGCCGACGGCAACGCCGGGCTTTGTGGCATGGGCGTGGACATGATGGGTCAACGTCAGCCGCGAGGGTTTTCGTGCTTGACCTTTCAGGCATTGCGAATCCACTGCCGGGTGCAGAAGTTCATACAAACCCACCAGTAGAAACGTTCGAGCATTCACAGGGTGCGCATGGTACCAAAAAAGGCAAGAAGCCGTCGAATGGCAAGCCTGCATAGCCTAAGTGCGTATGAGTAGCGCCACGTACATGCGAGCAGAATCGCCGTTCATCAAATAAGCCGCGCACCCACCGGGCGCTGCGAGCCATCTGGGGGGGAACGGAATCGGTTGACGGACGAGCGGAACGATGGCGTCGTCGGCGGTGTGCAGTCAGCCTTTCCCAGCAAGCTCCTGAATCCTTCAAAAAGGAAGGGCGCCGGTGCCAATGAAAACGAGACAAAAAAGTTGACTGGCGGGGCCTGTGGCGGGTCAAGAACTAAGTAACGGCACTGCGGCATGGCACGCGAACTCAGCCTGCTGCTCCCGCGCCCAGTCGGCGTGCAAGTAACTAGCGGCGGAATTCCCGAAGTTCAACTCATCAGCAGAGCCGGGGTATCCAAGTCGGCCCTTGTTTAGGACGGGACGCGAGGCGCAGGCGGAAGCCTTAAAGGGTAGGTCCCACAGGCTCGGCGAGGTCGCGATCGAACGGGATACTGTCGGGACGAGCGAGGCGGCACGAGCAGGAACCGTATCGATGGCCAGAGGTGGTCGCAACCGTGGGACTGGTGGCGGGGTCTTAACATGCCGGGCGGATGATCGAGGGACCCCGGCGACCCCGAGATCATACTCAACAGCAGGCGGTGCAGTGCCTGTGGCAGCAGCTAGTCGTTGGCGCGACCGAGCGGAGGTGCGGTACGAAGGTGACAGGACAATCAGAGGCACTTCGGTGCTAGACGGCGAAGGGGCGGACGCGGCTGGATCATTGAGTCCGGCAGAATCGACTCCTTGTGAAGTGCTCGTTAGGGAAGGAGTATGGTAGCGGGGGCTTCTGTAGAGCCCGTGCCGACTTTGAAGAGTACGACAAAAACAAAAGCAAAAGCGGTGCCGGCGGTAGGAAAATTCTCTCGCAGCCAGGACGGTGATCGAAGGTGATGACCGAGGCACGTACACGAGCGATTAATCTCCCTGAAGCAGCAAAAATGTCGTCAGTTCTCGTACGTGACTCGTGTGCCCGAAAATCGCGGAAATCTGAAGAGGCGAAAGGGAGCCCACCAACATCATCACCATCGGAGTGAGGCACCAGCCCACCCAAGCCGATGCTTGGGTTCGGCGAAGAACAAGTGCAAAACCCGCAGGCAAGACGCCGCCCATCATCAAGGGGTGTGAAGCTGCTAGACCCACTGCGATTGTGTTCCCTCGCAGCCTTTTGCTACCTGGACAGAAAATCAGCAATTTCGTTGACGCTGCCCTTGCAGTACTCGAGTGCGTCATCAAACGCGGCGAGGAAGTCGAGCTACTGCTGGATGCGCGCAACGTAGTCTCCCACTTTGCCCATGCTTTCGACCACGTTGTGATTCAAATATGCATGGGACTTGGTGTCCCAAAGGTAGCCTTGAAATCGTTTGATGGCCCAGTCAATGATGCCAACTTCCAAGTCGAGCGGAGTCCAGTGCCCTCGGAATCTAGGTAGCGCGACTGATAAAAGCGATGAGCCGCATCATATTCTGTCGGTGCAGGCGTCACAGTAGATGCGGAATGAGCCGGAGTCATCGGCGAAGGCATCCTAGTCGAGGAAGACCAAAATAAGCGGGGTGGTATGCTTGGCGAGAATCTCGCGCACGATGACCTTCATGGCCCTCATTAATTCGAACTTGACCCCTCCCGGAGAAGGGAGTTTGATCGGGCGGATCCGCTTGGACACGTTGCGCAAGAGGTTTCGATAATACCCAATACCGTCCATGAGAGCGTGAGTCTGCTCAGATCTCGGGCCATGAGCATCGTGATCAACGCTGACACGTTTTCCTCTGCCGAACGCACACCCGCGGGCGAAAAGGAGTGGCCCATAAAATCAGCATCCGTGGCGCCCAGACGATCCTTCGGGGGAAGGAGCTTAATAGTATGCTCGCATAGGCACTCGGAGAGGGAAAGCATCGTCTCGGCGTGAGCCGTCGGATCAGAGAAAAACACTATCACGTTGTCGAGGCAGACCGCCACCTGTTCCAAGCCTTAAATAGCCTTATGGATCACCTTGACGAACCAGCCGGGCTAAGGACCTGCTGATGCTTTGGGGCACAACGGCCCACTCATAGAGGGCCGTGGGGGTGCAAATCACCGTGAGAGGAACAATGCTCTTGTTCACGGTGACCGGATGGAACGAAAATGCAAGATTGAACAGTAAAAACCCTGGTGGTCACTTCAAAATATCGTATATGCTGAGGGTTCTTTCGAAAGCGTATTCTTGTTTGACAAATACCTATGGAAAATAAATGCTGATGGAAACATTTCTAAAGAATTCACCATACCTTATTATGGTCAAATGCTGGACAAAATACTGAATAACGGCAATAATAAGGAAGTCGAGCAGAAAGTATACGACTTCTTCAATGGAGGTGTTGACATTACCAAGATCGAATACGAAACACAGGACCCCACACAATCTAACCCTCAGGATAAAACCCATAAAGATAGTAACCCTTAGGACAAGATGCAAAAGTTTATCAGTTTCGTTATTGTCTT
>JBBMHQ010099472.1:0-10015 GCA_037834295.1 Postelsia palmaeformis
GTCGGGCCTTCGCCAGCACACACTCGGCATGCCCGTACCCGTTCCTCCCTTTCACAGCCAGGGTACGCACATTGTGGGTCGCTACCGTCACGAGTGCCGCCTTCTGTCTCGCTCGAGCCTCGCGTGCTGCAAATTTTGCTAGCCGACGCGTGGTCCGACCCCTCCGTCTTATTTATCTTCTTTTCTTATTTCCCCAATTTGAAAAATGATGTACTCGTAGGCTCTCTGTGTTCAAGCCCGGTGCGTGCCTTCGTTTCCGATGGCTGGGTTCAGCCGTCACCGCCCATTCTAACCTCGACACTCTCGTCCTCGCTGTCAGGGTGTTTGCTTACCCACGTAATGCCAAGCCTCTCCTCTCCCCAAGCTGTACCCTATACGCTCTCCGCTGTGGCGATGCTCCTTTCCTGCTGTTGGAACGAGCTCCTTGGCATTGGGGTTAAAAGCCACCACCCCGCGCCGCCAGTAGTTCACCTACCAGGACGCGCAGGGTACCTCTCTACCGAGGCTGGGGCTCGTATGACCACCAGTATTTTGCTTCTTTAGAGATTTGGATGGCAACTACTCTGATATCCAAATTTGTTCATTTTCTGAGTCCGGGGAGACAAACAGTTAAATTTTTGTTAAACTGTAAGTATCCAACAAGATACCTACTTCTACTTTGAACGTCACCCGACTTCAAAATCGTTCATACTATTAATACTAGTCGTACTACACCCAGTACTATTACTGGGAAAAATATCCGTGCACCCGGCTGGGTGGAAATTTATTGCACACCCGGGATATTTTAAATAGGTTTTACTGTGTTCTCGTAGTGCACCAAGAACCCTGATTCACGACCGATACGTGGGAGGACGGTTCGCGCTACGCTCTCTAGATTTACGGTTCGCTCTTCGCGCTCACGGCCTCCGGCGACTCCTGCGGAGATCTGATTTTATTTCTGTACCTTGTGGGTGGGAGCACAGGGTGTCAAATGGGATCAGATCCGGTTGCGATCAGGCTGCTGTATGTAGATGAAAAGAGACTTGGGGAGAGTGTGGAGGTGTTATGTGGGGGTGGATGCTGGTGATCTCGTCGATTAGCCTCCTGGTGCCTGGAACACGGGACCGATGGTCGTCCATCACCTTATCTATCAATAGTACGTAACCGCAACCTACTCGCAACAGCGCAAAGAATCAGAGGCAAAGCTACAGGTCGGGGGTGTGATGCAAAGTAGGTGCAAACCTCGTTTCAAGTATCAAACTCTTCGAGGAAACTTAAAACATCGAGAGCAATAACAATTCATAATTTTCCGAAGTAAAGGTAACAATTTTCGTCATTGCCCTTTCAAGTGCATTCGAGCGCTGTTCTCAGTTTGGTTGTATTTTTAACATGAAGTCGCAGTCGCAGTTGCAGTTGGTGCGAGTGTGAAGAGAGACCAGTCGGCACCGACACAGAAGATGCCACCTTGGCTCCGAGAATGAACGTCCGCTTTTCTTCCTTGGAACCACGAACAAGCTTCGCGCTCGCGCGCTCATGGGGGACAAAAAGGTGACTATATTACGGGACAGAATGGTATGCCAGTACATTTCAAAAACCAGTACCGTAACGAAAAGTGCTGCCGTTTTGGCACAATCACGGGAGTGCACAAGGAGCTCATTCATGCTAAAAACGGCGACAGACGTGCTTTCATTGGCTATGTTGTCGGGACTTTTGGCAATATCAGCTTCTTTTTGAGGTCCCATAACAATCGACACAGCAACACACAGCATGTGGTCCGGGGCGGGGTTCTTGACATGTATTATTGCGCTTGTACGCACGACGGTTGTAACAAAGTATGACTGTACTGAGTACTCGTGGTCGAACCATAAAAAATAGTACCAGAGGTGAAATAGACTCATTATCTAGAGGGAAACATTTTTTATGATTTAATCGAACAGGAAAAAAGCAGAAGATGTGATTCAAACATAATTTCGTGAAAGATACCTCTGAGTCCTATCGAGGGATAGCGGGGGAGGTGGTGGTTTAGATCCAATAACGCACAAAAAATTATTTATCTCTATTTTGCCTTAGAGATTTGGATGGCTCCTACCTGATACAAAATTTTGATTTTCTGAATTCGGGGAGACAAAATATCCATTTTTCGGAAGAGAGGTAACTTATATTTTTTCATCTTCCGGCACTCCGGGCACACGAATTATACGACAGTAGTAGAGTAATCGACAGACAATTGGAGACAGAACACATAAAATGTCATGTCTGTACAACACAGAGGGTTGGAAAGTAGAATTTTCAAGCTTATCGCGTATCCTGTCGAAATATTTCATCTGCGAAGATCGGCGTTCTTCTGAAAAGGCCGACATGGCTAGCTCGCACAAAAAGGAGAGAGCATGAGTACACAGCTCGTCTGCAGTAATATTCAGCAGTGATACACCTGCTGTATCACCATCGTCTTTTTTTAGCACCACCCATAAGCAGCAGGAATCGCTTATCTATGCGGTATTACTTTTGAAAATGCTCTGTATGACATGGCAAAACCAACCTGATAGTTGCGTGGTGCGTAATACTTCATTTAGACAAAATGTGCGCTTTGTATATTCCTTCCGTGGAAGCGAAAAATATCGGCAACTATGAGTTCTGGAATATAGGTGACCACAGTCAGTCGTAAAATAAGATACGGATACCCACGATTTCGGCAAGAGCGAACTAAAAAATAAATTACTGCTCGCCCCGTACCGAGCTGTTTTCGCTGCAGGGGACGTAATTTCTTTTTTCTCGACGAAAACGTCGAAACGCTGCTTGTGAAGATCAGGGCATGCGACAATAATAGACCCCTGACCTCGACATAGACTCAGCCCACGGCCAACCCGCTCTTCGTGGTGGGCAAGGGCAACTAGTATTAGATGACGGGCTCGGATAAATCAGGTGGATCGATGCTCGAGCGGGCAAGAGCTTGCCGTCGGCGTCCCACAGTACCCTCCCAAATCTGAAAGATGAATATTCTTCCACATTTTTTTTCATCCATCGGTCTCTCCGAGTTACTCCCTTTCTATTTTCAGCACAATTTCTCGTACTGCATTGCTACTGTTAGTATCAATACAGCTACTCTACTGGCACTGGCACTACTACTACTACTACTACTACTACTGCTGCTACTGCTACTGCTACTACTGCTACTACTACCACTACTACTGCTTCAAGTCGGCTGGTCTTGGTATTTTGTACTTCACAATATGAGTGACTGCTGCTGCTGGTAGTGGTGGTGTTGCTACTTGCTGTACTACTGCTGCTGTAGTATACAAGCACGTATCCACCGAAAGGTGCGCGCCACGTGCGCTTCTCTTGGTACCCAAATCCGCGCCAGTCGACTGTTGTTGCAGTGGCCACAAATGTATGCGCCCCCCGCGGACCGCGCGTCGGGAGTTGCTGAAGTAACGCTGCTGCTGTAGTTTGCGAGCACGTACCCACCGTGCGGTGCGCGCCGCGTGCGCTTCTTGTCAGTACCCAAACCCGCGCCAGCCGACTGTTGTAGTGGTCACGGAGAGATGCACCCCCCGCTGACCACGCGTCGGGCGCGAAGCAACGACGCTGTACAGCCGTGTCACCATCCAACTCATCGATCGTTCTCTTGCTTTTCGTTGTCGTGGAGAGCATCATGGGTTCAAAGAACGTGCTCTCCTTGTTTACCTACCTGGTGTGATTTCATTGTACGTATATGTTTGTACCTGGTACATGGTATGATGATACTACTGCGCGGCCTGATATATACCATATTGGATGGAACAAACACGGTATAGGATAGAGGATATGCTGGTGGTATGGTATATGGGAATATGGGAAAACCGCCGTATGTCGTATCGTATAGTATATGCTGACGATATGGGACGGGAAAAATACAGTTAATGGTATGGTACGTTTGCGGTATGATACCATGGTACGATGTCGTGGATGTGTCACACGGCTAAATTTGCCTGGTGGTATGGTATGTTTCAGTAAATAAGGTCTCCAAGGGTCGAATACGTCGCACGAATATCATTTGTGACGAGCTTATATTTCGGCCATTATATTTTTTTCGGAAATATAAGTCTTGCGGACAGACAGACACAGACAGACATAATCGCATTTACCAAAACAGAGACTCAGTTCTACAAACTGAGAAAAACTAACCTAACGTTCTCTGCAACGCGAAGCCAAGCCACCACCTGCAGTCAGTTCTCACCAGCTTTGTCCTTGTCATCCACAGCTCCCAGGTACTCCACCATGAACCCCGCATAGGCGAAAATACTCATCTGGACCACCTGTTGGCTGATGAGACCTGTCATGATAGCCACCATCGGCAGGTAGGGAAACGGAGCCATGTCCTCCTCTCCCACTGCCGATTTCCAAGAAACCCCAAGGCGAGTCGACACGCTAAAGCCGTTGCGTGCTTCAATGATAAATTGTGGACGGGATTCGCTCGTCTGACCTTGGACTGCAACAGAGACACAGACACACGAGAGCGC
Source organism: Postelsia palmaeformis (assembly GCA_037834295.1). NCBI lineage: Eukaryota > Phaeophyceae > Laminariales > Laminariaceae > Postelsia > Postelsia palmaeformis. The sequence continues at coordinate 4,479 of JBBMHQ010099472.1, forward strand.
AGCGAGAGCACATGTTCGAGAATATATGTCAATGGTCTGCGTGTACCAGACGCATTTTACTAATAATCCAAACCGTAAGCCGTGCACATCCAATCCGCCATTAGTTACGAGCATGACGAAATCCTTTTTTCTTGTCCACAGTGTGCGCCAACCGTTGTCCCGAGTATGTGGTGAGCTCTATTGTACGCAGAGGGGAAAAGGAAACCGGGTTTCAGGCGACAAGTGTGATTTATTGTTTCAGGTGGCTCACACGGGGCTTCCAGTATGCCACCACAGTCTTCGTAAACACAAGGTGATCAACGGTGTTGCTAGAGGCCAGCGTCTTATACTGTACAGCCCGGGCGGTTGTTGAGTGACGGTGGTTCGTGTAACGACGACCAAATAGAATGATGTTCCATAAATTGAAATCTCAATCCCGTTTGGGGCACACACCGGTCACGTCTTCAGTAATTCGTCCCCTGAACGAGACTGAAGTGTTAGGTTAAGACCCATCAGTGAAACCAGGAAAAATGGCGTGGCAGCTGGCGGTAATCGGGATATTTCTGAAGAGGAGACGCAAGATTATTAGCAAGAAACAATCTCAAGATACCGTTCAAACCCCCAAACCCAATCATGGAAACCGACAAAGATGGATTACTGGAGTCTCACTCGCACTATACTGGTACAAATTTTCGGCTTATTTATGTCTTGTTTTTTTGTTTCGTGAGAAGTCACCCAGCTGTTTTTACGAAAAAGCAAAGTATGCTCGTATACTTAAATTTTCGTGCATTATTTTTCATCATCAATGGGATCAATCAGGAACAATTTTCGCAATGAACAGGCCCCTTTAGACGCAGGTCTCTGACGTTGGGAAAAAATCTGGGACTAACAGATACCCCGAAACCTCCGTAAAGACCAAAATACTTTAGCAGGTACGACCCCTTCTTTTTTTAGGGCCGGCAAGACTTGAAAATCACAATGGAAGTCACAGCCCCCCTCAAAATAGTGTTCAAGTTGCCACACGAGTATATTGCGTATAGAAGGAGTACTCATACCATAGAGTTCCGATTATACTAGAATCAACCGACGCACACAGCAACCGCTGGCGAATAATATCAGCGGGCTCAACTACACTGAAACAAAAAACAGTTGTCTAGACGACCCCCGGTGACCGCTCAACCCGCCAGAGCAAGCTGAGCTACCCTGGTGGACATGGCTTTCTCCACGTCGGCGTCAGGGTCAACTGTGCGAAGTTGGGGACGCCCTAACAGACGGGATCGCAGTCCTGATACGGCCAAGGTCCTTCATAGTTCGAAGGATCGCTATGATTGCAACAACTACCGAGGGGGTTTACGTGTTGCCCATTCAGGCAAAATGTTGCTGGAAATAGTCGCGTCTCGCCTCGGTAACTACTGCGAAGCCAAAGGGATACTCCCCGAGGAACAGTGCAGTTTTTGCCCAGCACGATCAACAGCAGGAATGTCGTTCGTGCGCCGACTGCAAGAATTCGGACCAGCTAGGAAATGTCCCCTGCGCATGTGCTTCGTCGACCTGGAGAGTATATTAGACTCGACCGACAGCTAATATGGGTGGCGCTCGTACACTTCGGAGTACTAATTGCGTATGCTCACTGTTGTCCGCCAGTCCCACAAAGGCATACGAGATCGCTTGCGTACGGAAGGTGGTGAGTAAATGGGATGGTACGTCACTCAGGGGCTGCGGCAAGGATGTGGGCTGCTACCACTTTTGTTGGATGTATACTTTGCTGCTGTGATACATACCTTGCTGGTGCGCTCCCGTGAAGACCCAAATATTTGGAGGGACTTGTTTTCACCTCGAAGAGGACCTCAGGGGACCAAAGCCGGGGTGAAGATTGAGCCACTAACTACGAAGCAAATATATACGCCGACACAGTGCAGGCATTGTATCGGTGGACAGCTCCCCGAATATGATGAGCCGTTTTCGTAGCAACAGGGCCCACCGCATCCGGAAATAAAACGGAGTTCATGCTGCCGCAGCCATCGAGGTAGACACCCTAGACCTCACTGCTTGTCATTGAAGCAGCCAGACAAAGGTATGGACAGACGATGCAGTTTTTGTTTATACCTGGGCGGTCTTGTAGTCGCAATCGCCCACATTATGGTAGGGAGCACACGACGGACCCGACTCGCATGGGCATGCAACAATGGGTTCAAGCGGGAGTTGTACGATATGAAGGATGCCCCGGTCACTCTAGAAGTGAGCATGCTAAAGGCCGACGTGCTTGAGACCGTGATGTACGGGTGTGTGACGTAGACTCTTGGCCACTCCGCTAAGCTCCGAATGATACACAAACAACCATTTTTACGGGTCATGGGCTTCCAGCGCCGACAATGCACCGACCACGTCCTGTCACGCGCCAAGGCACTCAACCAGGCAAAATGCTAGAGCGTTGATACGGCCATCCGCAAACGACGATTCCTCGTTACGGAGGCCGTGCAGCGGACGATCGATAAGCGGTTGGTCTGTCATGTGGTGTTTGAGACGATGGCTGGTGGGAAAACCTGGGCCCACGCCGAACAGACAATAGCTGGGCCCAATGTCCAGTAGACGACGTTAAGGTTTTCGAACCGCAGAAGGGTCGACGGAAAGCTCCCATCAGCTGAATTGCAAGAGAAATCGTGATTGGTCTCCCTCTGCCTCACAGGAAGTGTCCACAAAATTCGTTTTCTCTATTTATAGGATAATAAATAAAGGCAAGGCACTGGGTGTCATGATTAATCTGGGTAAAAATGACTATTTCATGTGTCATTTGAGTAAGACACTACAACACGCCATTTCCAGGGTATCCAGGGGTGAACAGCGAGTACCCGGGTCCTCGGTACAAGGGATTTTGCGGGTACTCTGAAGTTTGAGAGTATCCCAGCACCCGTGGCCAATACTGACACAAAGCGGTTGTACTTGCGAGTGTCCGGTCTTTCCTCGAAGTGTGCAACTCTACAACAAGTACCACAATCCATTAACGTATGAGGCAAATATCTAGTATAACGCGAAATATTGAGTAAAGGAGCGCTAGGGCTTGTGGAGAGGTAATTAGTCGTTGGCGTGTTCAAGAAGGGATGAGGAAAAGGGAAGGGGGCCATGAAGTTGACGATGGGTGCAGGTGATCAAACTGGGAATTACCATCATTATGCGCATTCGCTCAGTCCTTTCACAGCATCCTTGTCAACGTGTGGGTAACAGGAGAAGCCCTCCATCAAGCTCCGTCGCAAAAAAAGAACCAAGCTGATTGCAACGACTACACAGGGATTTAGCTTGTTGCCCACACAGGCTAAGTCGTCGAGTCCCGCCTCAGCAACTACTGGGAGACCGCGGGATTGCTCCGGGAGGAACGGTGCGGCTTCCGTCTCGCATGATCAACGACTACTATAGTGTTTGTCGCGGGCCGGTTGCAAGAGCTCGGACGACAGAGGAAAACCCCCCAGTGCGCGTGCTTCATCGATCTGCAGAAAACGTACGACTCTGTCGGCCGAGAGCTGCTATAAGAGGTGCTCACACGCTCTGGCGTACCAACCAAGACACTGGATATATTCCGATATTGCCATGAAGGAGTGCGGGAACGCGTGCGTACGGATCACGTCGAGCACTCGGAATGGTTTGAAGTCGCGCGGGGACTGCGACAAGGCTGCGTGCTATCAACGGTACTTTCCAACGTGTCTTTCGCTGCTGGGTTGAACGTCGTACAATTGTAGAACGCTTCAGCGAAGACAAAGGCACCGTAGGGGATTTGGGCCGACTCGGTGATGCTGGAGTAGCCAGAACAAAGGAGCAGGAGCCGCTGCGTGCGTGCGAAGGGCTGCATGGGGCAAGTTTTGGGCCGATGAAGCAGGAATTGTCTCGAAGTTAGCTGAAAAGCCCGCAAAAATGAAGTCAGTCATCGTGACTGTTTTCGAAGCAGCTGGCCCCGCGGTGTCGGAAAAAAAGACAAAGATACCGTTTCTACCAACACCTGACCACCGCTCGTCATCCAAGCAGCAGGCCAGAGGGATAAGCAGACGGCCCAGCTATTTTACGTACGCGGCATTATCCATGAAAACGCTGACCTCCCGCTTAAAATCGGCCCATGGACCCGTCTGAAGCGGGCATGCCTGATACGGTTCGGCCCGGAGTTGTACACGATAGGATGATCGCCCCCCTTGGTCTGAAAGTCCGGATGCTGAACGCCAAGCGAGGTGATTGAGACCCTGCTGAACGCGTGTGTGGCGTGGACCATTCGAGCGAAACACTATGCCTCACCATCAAGGCTGTTGCGAGCATTGGCTTCCAGCGCCGACTTCGTGCTGGCCATGCCAGCCTCTAGTATGTGAAGACCCTCAAGATGACACGTTGCGAGAGCTTTGAAGCGGATATCCGCAAAGGGCGGCAAATATTTGCGGGGGACGTGGTACGGCGAAGCAAGGAGCAATTACCCAGTCCCGTGATGTTCGAGACGATGGCTGGTGGGGATAACCTGAGACCGGGCGGACAGCTGACAACTTCGCAAAACTGCATAGTCGAAGGCCTTAGAGAGGGGCGACAGAAGTTGCCCCCGTGGTGTTTGACGTTGAGACTGCGCTGTGATCCGCAGCAAAAAGAGTGGTACAGTGGTACGGGGGGGTCCTCGAAGCAGCCGAACGGTTCATCGTAAGCTGGAACGATAATGAGGCTGAGCTTAGTAAGCAGCGCCGCGCATCCGCCGTAGGTGGTGTCCAAGGGGATTATTGGGAGGAAGGGGTGGAACGAGAACAGTGGCAGAAACCCGACCAAGGGATTGCGGGGAGGGGGAGGGGCAGAAGAAGGGAGACTGTGGTGGGCTAAATTAGCAAGAAGATGGCGGACACGATAGCAAGGCATCAAGCCGACTAGAAGTTAAAACATACTCCGGGGTATGTCTATGCTACTCGTGCCGCCAACTGGTGCAGCTGGTTCGATCGTAGTCTTCCTTAGTTTTCTTTTTTTCTCGTGTTTATCCTCTGTGATTTTCATTCAAATAGTTTCTCTCCCTTTCGTCGATTTAAAAGTCTCATCGAAGGAGTCTTGTGGCGTGGGTAGATAAAGAGCCTGCGTTGCTTTTTTTCCTGTATTGCCTGACGCCGAGAGGCCGGGCATATTTGACAAACGCAGGACGGAGACGACAGTCAGGATAGAAGGTACCAGGCGGACTAGCAGGAAACCTGGCCATGCTACTCATGCCATACACTGCTGCTGCCACCTGGAGGGTGCTATGTGCTTCGGTTTGCCTTCTTTTCCCCTTTTTTATTTACTCTGTTTACAAGTTCAGTTGAGTTTTTTCTTTTCCAGCTCTCGATATATTGAAGCAAGTGCCTGCCACACCTTGCTGGGGGGAAGGCGGCAGTTTGTTGTTTATACGTATCTTTATTTTCTCATTTTTATCTTTCGGTTCGTCTTCTATGCGTTTGTTTCATCTTTGCTCCCTTTCTTGTTAATGTTTCATATAATGTCCCGGTCGCCCCGGTAGACCAGTGGTCAGCTTCAAAGACCATTGGTATTGGTACCCAAGTTCAAATCCCACGTGGAGA
>JBBMHQ010099483.1:0-10015 GCA_037834295.1 Postelsia palmaeformis
CTCCGCACGTTTTACGGGAGGCATCATCCTCCAATTGTGGTCATCGGCCGGTTTTTGGCGCCGGCAATACCGTACATGTCCTCATGACCTCCTAGAGCAGAACGTTTCCCCAGCACTGCGGCCCTCACCAGGATCGATATCTCTGCATCAGAGAGACCTCCTGCTCACACAGTCCAAGTGGGGCATGCATGGGGTAATCGGTAATATCACAGTGCGCAGCCGGATATACTCGAGAATATCCTAACCTTTTCAGTTCGACAGATGACTGAAAAATCTTTAGTATACAGGGCAGCGGGTGTAAAAAAGGGTGTAATTTGTAATTTGAATAGTATACAGGCTGGTTCAAGCAACACGCCTCAAATCTGGTCAGCCACGAATGCCCGCATATACTAGCTACTTGAATGTCACATATTCGGGTTCATACTAACTAATGTCAGCACAAGAGGGTGACACCGCCCGTTTTTTTGTTGATAGCATGGGGTTGGCGCTAGCCGTAAAATTGTGCAACCACAGCCCTTCAAAAAATGCACCAGACAAGCGTTCCCGTAGGAAAAAACACTTGTTTTCAACTTCATTCTCCGGACGAATTAGTTAATAGCGCAAATATTCGAAGAACTGACTGCGTGGGACCAATAGCACGTCACATTTAACGCCAAAATGATATCCACTGAAACGCCGTACAATTCGCACTTTTACCGCACGAAGGTCAACATGTCCACGCTGCTTTTCAGATATGGATCTTCCAGGCATATGTTCGAGAGCCCCATTCGACCCGATAACGAAGGTTGGGGTTTTTTTCGCCAGAAACTTGGGATGACTTATGGCACAAAGATCGGGGAGGGGGAGGGGAGGAAGAACGATCCAATATCTGGCGTAACATGAAAAAAAACATCGTCGACAGGGGCTCACAGAATACGAGTCCGAAAAATCAGGAGTCATCTCTAAAAAACGGCGTGAACTTCCGACTCTTGAACAATTTATCGGGTTCAGCTTGAACCAGCTCGAATTAGGTGACTTGAGAGTTAACACGAAGATGGCTCGACACATCGCCACGCTGAGCGTCTTCGCTCCTACTTCATTTCCGGACAAGAAAATCTCGACGTAGACAAGCTGGCCACACGTGTGAATTCGCGCTCACCCTACCGGTGAGAATTACCCTACCACTTTTGGTGGGCACCTAATTTTTGCATGGTCTGTGTTCTCTCTCGAGCTATCAACGCTGAATAGATTGATATTCATAGGGATGTCTCCAGTCGGGTATACGACCAATCACGGAAGCACATTGACGCTTTCAAGAGAAACCCGCATCTCTTTCATAGGCAGTAACCGATACTGGTATTAACCAGATACTATTCCGTATGATGGCGAAAAAAACATGAATTCCAGTTCCCTAAACGAAAGGAACACTTTATGTACGGGCATAGTCGCGTCGGCGTACCTCGAAGGGCGTCTCTCAGGCTGAGGCTTTCGTCTCCGAAAAGACAGACCTTGAGGTTACCATCTGACGTAATGCGGAGGCGATTGCAAGTGCCACAGAAGTGCTCGCTCATGGACGTGATGAACCCGACTCTGGCTCAAACAAGAAAATGCAACCAATGTGGTCCAGTTAGAACAATGACCCAGTGAACCTTCGTCAGTTTCTTCGATCAAGCGCGTGGAGAACGCCAACCATCATTTAGCAGGGGAAACGTGCATGCGGTCGATGCCGACTTGATAGCACAGCTTTCATATGCAACAGCTTTTGCGCCCTATGCTTTGACATAATTCTCTGAAACATGAGGCAAAACGGCTAAACACATCAGCACACTGAAACTTAAAGAATGCATGCTCTTGACGCCTCACGGCTCGTCGCGGCATTTCAACTTCTCTACAAAAAGAGCCGATCCTCCTTCAAAATCGCAAAACAAGGAGTGCTTTGGTCGCCATGTAAAGTCCAGCGAGTGGCAACTAACGTGCCTAGGGTGCGAAATAGGCGTGTCTGCGGTTGCAGCAGGCATTTTGGGCACCTGGAGCGCTAGCTCCAACGCGTTCACGCTGTCTGGTCTAAATGCCAACGGGAGGACCGCGCAACGGACCGAACAGACTACACAACGAGCGACGATAAGCTCGCTCTGTTTTCGTTGCACGCTTCAAAAATAGTGTGAACACATCGAGTTATACTCACAAACTTTCAGCAAAGGAAGCCGTGTAATTATCTCAGCGAAATTCAACCCAAATATAGGGCTCAATAAGAGAAAACCACATTGTCTTTGAGACTCAACTCCCCATTTATCGTCTGAAATGCAATGTGCACGCAGAATATCGGGCGGAACACGACAGTTATGTTTGGATGCAAGAAGACTACATGCCTTACGGGAAATGCAATCCAAGGAAGGCTATCACGTTTGCTATGAGTTTCCGGCGTTTCTACGTGCTGTGTCATCCGCAGCTACGCCCGAGAAATAACGCGTGTACCGGATGCGCAAACACTCGTAGGTATGAAAACATACTGCAGCAGTTATACTTCTACACATTTGGTATCGAATTTGATAGATTGCTTATAAGGAACACTCAGTATTGTCACCTGCCCTGGTAACCAGGAACTCGATGCCACTTGGTGGTGTCATTTGCAGAATCGACAGTCCTCTCGAGATCGGAGTATCGCTCCCGAATCACGTCCAACATTGACTGAGGGACAAAAGATAGAAGCAAGGAGGGTACGCTCACGACTGGGAAGGTGCGTGCCAAGAAGAAGCGAATATGGTATCCTTGACATCAGCCGACAACACATACTGGCACCAGTGGTTGTCAACTACGTGAGCTTTGTGGCATGCAGAAATCTCGGCGGTCAAAAATATCTGAAGAGGTCAAGTTTGTCACACGGGCGTAGATAACCGCCATACCTGGTATGAGAGAAACTTGGAGTCCTTCCAACGATTGTCGTCGAAAGGCATCCACTCGATGAAGCGAACGTCGAGTTCCTGGTCGCGTGTGAAGTCCAAAAAGTCTGCCAACTCGTCCGTGTTGACTCCATTCATCACGACGCAGTTGATCTTCAGCCTGCAAAATTTGGAGTAGAAACAACCAGAACGATGTCGGAGACTCTCACTCGTTGACACAAAGATCATACCGCTGCCGTGGTGGAAATGTAACGAGCAGGACACGTACCAGGTATATTGCATGTGCTGGAAGCCACCGGATGTACCACATCAAACGTTGCCAAGCTGGCAGGCGCATGCGCTGTCTTCCAGTCAATTTCCTCACCTCCCTCCGTAGCCGTGTGCAAGCGCTGCCTCCAAGGACGACAAGACTGCTTCAAGGCCTTTCCTACGGGTGATGGCGGCGAAGCGGTCCGGCCGCAACGTGTCGAGGCTCACCTTGCAAGCGCGAAAAATCCGGTTTGGTTCGCTCGATGAAGTTAAAAGCACACACTCTTGAATTAATCTGGCAAGCTGTCTGTCAGGGTACGCAATTGGCCGAATTGAAAGAAAACTCTGTCACAGGAAAGCTGGCATGCTTGACATGGATTACTAATTCCAACCAGATGAAAAAGTGCGCGCTTGAGTGAGGCCTGTCGGGCTTTCGGCGTGGATCAGGAAAAAGGAAAACGCATGGTATGAAAGGTCAAATAATGGCTGCATGATGTCGTTTTAATTGTGTTCATTGTGATGCCCTAATCCCTGACAAGTCGATGGTACCCCCCCCTCGTACCCTGTCATTCTGCGTCGGCTGCGGCACCTTACTGTTCTATTTGTGTGACCGTTCGCTATTCTTTCCTTTTTGATTGTTTCTTCTGTTTTTGGTCGACTTTTTTAGCCCCCCCGTGGTCCGTCTATATCTGCGCTCTGTTCTTTTTGTGTCGTCCCTGACCCACCAACTGGGCATAGGACTGCCCGTTCTTTGTTTGTTGTCAGCTTTTTGTCTGTACCCTCTTATTTCGTCTTGCCTTCCGTCTGGTCTTGTGACGTCCTTATATTAGTCCATCAGCTGGAGATCTGCTAGAACTGATCGTACAAGCAAACAGCAACCTTGTCTTCGGGAGTTGCCTGCGCCCTGAGCGCATGTTCGCTTCGTTTTTACTCATTTTATGTTTTCTTTTTCTTTCTTCCTATTGTTCCCTCTTCGTGTTTTCCTTTTCCCTTTTCTTTTTTTTCGAGTGCACATATAATACCATGGATATGTTAATACCATGGATATGTTGCTGGTGATATTTGGTTCAAGAGATACGGGATGACATACAACAGTGTTAAAACGGTTTCCCTTACGGACTGGTATGATACTACCGTGCGCACTACTTCGTATGTGTTTGTTTCTCCCATCGAGCTGCCTTTTTGTTTGCAGCCTGTTTTATTACCTCAGGCAGGAGTTCAGGGAAGTGAGCTAGTGTCAAGACATCATCGGACAAGAAATGAAATTGGCAGAGCGCATACGATGAGGCGGACACGCTTAGCATCATCAGACGTACTCAGACTGCGTTGAATATGGATCGAAGTAAACCACAATGGTCAGGTTTACGGAATAGTCGACGACCAACTCGCGCACTCGCGCGTATCAAAACCGAAAGTTCTCCCCTAGTATCTGGTTGATGCGTCAAGTATGGGTGATGCGTTGCCATAATACGGCCAGTGACTGTTGGACCACATTGCGGGAACTGGCCATGAACCCAGCGTATCGTTATGGCAGGTGGACCAAAAACTTCCAGTGATCGACCAGAACTGTGTTGGTTGGCAACCGCACATACCGCAAGCGCGAAACATACTATGAGTATTGGTGGGGGAAGCGCGTCCAACGAGTGCTGAGGGTAATGAGTGATGAGGGGAACCACCTCGTTGCCATCGCAACCCTATCGTAGCCCACCAGCAATGTTGTGATGCCCGTGAGAAGGGCCGTGTTACAGTCAACATCTAAACCTGGTGGTAGATAAGAAACCCACCAAAATGCCCAACTCACGCAGAAGGAAAGTGTGGCGATTCCCCGAGAAAAGGGTTGTAAGACAAGAAACATCTATACCTGGTATTAATAGTAGATGTGAAACCCACCTGAATGTCTACCTCACGCGCAAGGAAAATGTGGCGATTCCCGAGATAAGGGTCGCAAAACAAGGAGCATCTACTGTACAGTAGACAGAGTCACGAGACATTCGGCAGACAGAGGGGTGCACTGACATTGATGTGGGTGAGGCCTGCCTCACGGAGGGCAGGGATCTTCCGCCGAAGATTGATGCCATTTGTCGTCACGCCAACGTTGCGCACCCCATCCAACGAACTGAGAGCCTTGACGATTTCAGGCAGGTCTTGCCGCACTAGCGGCTGTTGAGGAAAGGAGTCCGAGGAGATTGAGATTGGTTAACAACGGTGACCAGAAGAGACGGAAAGATCAGCCAAACAACATGAAACATATTTCGGAAATGCACAGAATCACAACAGTTTGTTCTCGCCAAGGTACACAATTCGCACCAGATACGAATCAATACGTCGGCTGGTAGCTCCTTGGGCACTTGGATAATTTTTCGAATTTCGCGTACTGACAATAATTTGAATGCGTTCTACAACAGCGTTGCTTCGAAGGTCGCACGAGATGTTTCCGAGACACGTGCGTAATGAGATAAAAGTGCGTGGTTCCGCGTTTTTCGCTTCCCCGTGCACTGCTTTCGATGTACAAATCTCATGAAGAAAAACAGTAACAAAAACGATACGAGGCCCTGTACAGCCACAAATTATGCGAGTATTCTTGGTAGGTATACAGGCAACACAAGCAACTTTTTGTCTTTTTCAGAGATAGATACCATGTTAATGTTACTGAAAAGCGGCCCCTGCAAGCCAGGCAATGAATGCTAAGCACTAATGATTGAGGTCGAAGGTGTGCCGACAAAAGCACGCACGTGCTTCAAGAAATATTATCAAGATGGAGTGATAAATAATTTTGGTTCAAGAACAACATCGGAGAGCACGTTCACTGGTCAACAAAGCCACTACGATCATCGTGGCTACGCTAGCGAAGGGGATGAAGGAACTGGTGCTACGGTGCATTGAACAAACATAGATGGAGCACCAGGTATGTGTTCTGAAAATGTGTTTTTTCGTCGTCCTCGGGTAAAACAGCAAAAACCTACACCAGATCGCTCTTGACGCATCAGCTACAGCCGGTACGCAAGGGTGATACCGTCAATAAATCCACCCGCCACATCGACAGAGCTCGCGTTTCTGTAATAAATTAACGCATATTCCTTGCCCACCATCCGACTCAATAACCATATCGGCGTTTGCCGTCAAGCGCTCCCCGTCGATGTCTTTTAACTTCTGCACGGAATGTGAATAGGAGTCCGAGTAGTCTTCAAAACTTGCATAAGAACCAGGCGAAAACGTCCACTGTATGCCATGACTATTAATAATACTTTTATATTTTTGAAACAACAGAAATCAGCGGCACTACTTTTCTAATGGCATGCCCGACGCCCAATGATATGCGGTGGACAGGTCAATACTACAACAGCAGTTGCAAGCATTTTTTTCCGACGGGTCGGAAGCATGTCCCGCTTCGTAGATATCGTACCTCTCCTCCCGTTAGTCGGATCTTGTCGACTCCGGCATCGACGAACATGCTAGCCAACCTCAAAATCTCCTGCTGGTTCAGCATCTTGGTTTGGGGTTGCAAATCGACGCCGTCTTCAGGCATGCAATACACACATCGCAAGTTACACCTGCATGGAATTCGAGGAACACGGAAGGTGTACAGGTCTCCCGTCTGTTGTTCGTAATGTTGGTGTTGCTCATGGTGTTCGCGGTGGGGAGCATCAAAGTTCGATTGTTGTTCTTTGCCCTGACCCGACGAGCACAACGGCCGACGGGCGCCGCTGGAAACGGCGAAAAAAACTGTCAATGTTGGCGCACATTAACCGGCATCAGGTATTCGCGGACTTTCACGTGCTGCATTTTCCATGGGGCAGACTTTAGGAAGGGAGCTTACCACATACCAGGGTATTCGAGAAAAGGTTGACACACACACCTGTGTACGAGACGTATCATAACTGACTCCGACCTTATGACCCTAATCGTAGGCAAATCAGACCCAATCAACCATTGGCTACATTGCGCTCGTTCTCGTACACAGCGTGTGCCAACCATTTCCTCCAACAAGTTGGTAACATTTACTGGACTTTAGACGAGCTGCTCACCACATAACATGTACAGAGTAGTAAATGATCATATCGTGATACTGCGCTGTGCACCTTTCGGTCGGCGAAGCAAAGGTTCGGATGCAACGTGTATTTTTTAGAGCTGTGCACGAGACCCACGCAAGTCGATGCCAACATGGGTAGACGAATCAACATTGACGCCAACTATTAATAGTCCAGGCCAAACATATCGCTAACCGTCTACAAACCTCGACGGACTCCAGTAGTCCGTGCATGCTCATACAGCAGAAAGTCAAGAGCCATCGGGAGATATCATATACCTGGTTATGTATTATTAGATTGTTCTGAACGTGTGTTTGGTAGGGTATGTACTCCGAATGCATGCGTGTATATAACCTATCTACGGGTATACCTGGTATTTAGCTTATACTACCGCCGTCTAATACCATCCATACCCTTCGTACCTGTAAGCAGTATTATGTGGATCAGCATACATCTCGTCTAAGTCACCGGCGGGAATCCATACTCGGGTACGCGGGAAGCCTTCAGAATAGCACGACATGCCCGCTATACCCTGCATACACGGGCTTCTACTCGGGTAGAACGAGGGAGAACATATGAACGACTTACTTATTAAAGAGTGCAACCCCCAGAAAGCCGTTCAATGTTAAGTAACGTGATATTTTGGATAACGCACCCTGGTGGAAAATACCGGTAGTGTTGGTATTGACCCCAACACCATACCCGCGAAACTACTGTTCTACTGTACCTTCCCTATGAAACACAAGAACGATTCGCACCTCTCTGTAAGTGAGATGCGGAGATAGTTGTGATGGCGCCCGTGCATGTCGGACAACATGCTTACTTCGTGACCAGCCGTTTTCCGGACGGCGCCCGCTGTGCCAGCCGCGAGGGCGGCCTCGGCTTCGAGGGTGAAGCGCTCTGCATCGGCGAGTTGCGCAGATAGCTGGCGCATCGACTCGACCGTTCGAACCGGTGGGTGGGGTTTGCGAGCTGTTCACGGACGGCGAAAACACGAACAGCAGTTGGATGTTGGAGGCGTGTTACAGTATAAATAGTAGTGATAAAAGGGAAACACGCTACACATATTGCGAATATTGCACATATTGCACATATTGCAGAACCATTAAAAGCCATCGAAACACCACGATACGTATGTTTTTACTAGCAATACTTATTCTCGGGGCGTGTGCAGGGGGTTCTTCCTACCTGCCAACTACCGCAAATTGCCATAGGCACTCATCGTAGTCGAGAGTGCCCTCGCAGCACAGGTACGACGACGATCGAAGCACCGAACCATGCCACAGATCAAAGGCCAGGTCCATCTCGTATCGCATGCCAGAGGCTTCACAGAGCACTAACTTGAGTTTATTGTTGGGATGGCAGTAGATATACATATGGTATCCGCGAATAAGAATGTGGTAACCTAGGGGGCGAAATATTTAAGCAATTGTGGTCTATGCACCATTAGATGCCAAGATTTCCGGCCGCGCGACGTTGTTGAACCCATCCTGCACATTTGATAAAAACACAAGCCAATGCTTTCTTCATTTCCCTTGTTTCCGTGTTTTCTTCCTCTCCATCCTTTACGGTTCCCTTCTCTTCGCGTAGCTTCATCCATGCAGCAGTCATATATGCTCCTCTTTAGCACGCATATGTGTATTACCATGGTAGATGCTCTTGCAAATACTGCGTCATTTGCCTCCATCATCATTTTGGTATTTGTTGTTTGTTTAATTATTATTCGCTTGGGTGGCTAGTTGTGTTCTCGTAACCGGTACTTCCACTTCTTAACCTTGCTCCGTTTAAGCTTCTTTTTTTGTCTGTGACCACATACCAGGTAGTTTGTACCAGGTAGTTCTCTAGGGTAAAAATCAGGACGTCGTGCACTGGGTGTGCTGATATCGTTGGGTATGCGTACAGCTGTATGTGGTCTTTACTATATAATAATATTTCTACCCGTCGACACCCAGCACAACCAGTGTCTGTGCCGATTTTTCAATCCTATTGATATAGAGATGCTCGTTCACGTTATGCAATGAGAAGAGTAGACAATGCAATGCCTTGCCATCGTACTGGACACGACAGGAACGACAGGCACATTCAATGGAAAAGGGAAACATCGAAAGAAACAGACAAAAACAAATCGGGTGAACTAAACCCAAAGAGTGTCGTGCCTCCCAGAAGGCATGTGGCAGACAACACAAAACAAGAAATAAAAGCAATACCACTTCAAATAAACAGAGCAAATAAGTCTATTATGGAAAACTTTAAGCCGTTAGACCTATGCCAATGGGAGAGCGAAGTATCAATGAAACGTTTGAATTTCAAAGATACCCTCCAGAATTTTTCAGTATACTCTTCCTATGGGCACGTTTAGAGAAAAAAAAGTTCCACACTTTTGGTAAAGCCCAAATATGGGCCCGATGTTGGGCCAACATCGGCTTGAAAAAAACTCAGGCCCATCTTTGGTTCGAAGCGGCGGGATTCCGAGTCCTTGACAGACATCGATCGACAGAAACAACGACTACGTCGTGAGTTCTGAACAGAGTGCGCTCGTTAGGGGCTCCGCCGACCCATCCTACGGTCACCGTCTTCACACCATGGCCGGTGTCATGTGGCGGGAGCTGACTTGACGTATGATATAGAAATATATTTTGCCAAAATCAGGTATACCTGGCCACTTTCCGGCCGAAATCAGTTACAGTCTAAAAACGAGTACAAAATACACCCCAGAAGCCCTGCCATTGGCCAGGGCTGACATCGTAACTGATTTTGTCACGAAAAGGCCAAGGTACAACTGTTTTTTCTACTCTGTCTAGCTTTCAACTGATTTTGGCCGACTTTGAACCAATCAGAGAGGCCATACGCACAATGTTT
>JBBMHQ010099494.1:0-10015 GCA_037834295.1 Postelsia palmaeformis
TTTTTTGCTTTCGGGAATGTTATGAGTGATCAACGTTGAAGCTCATGCTACACATTGTCGGATGGCAAAAACAATAAAAAAAATTGTATATATATATATATGTATTTTCTCAGAAGTTTGTAGGCCTTGAATAAAAAATACTCGTACCACAGTCTTGTTGTGGGTACAAGTTGCTTAGAGATGGACGGGCGTTTGGCTCCAATAACTCTGTAGTGGAAGAATACGTTTCGGTGATACTTGAAACAAGCAAAGATTCAATTATGATGAGAACTGAGCGGATAGCTGACGTTCATTCTTATCGGAAAGCATTTTTTCTCTTTGTCCCAAAGTTTGAAAATATTTGGAGATATATACCAATATACGGAGGCGTTCTGTCACTGTTCACGATGTTATACTAAAGCAAAAAGTGAACATTTCAACATTTGGGAGGGGACAAAACAGGAAAAATGGAAGTATGACAAATTACGCCGAAAAAATATCGAAAACATGAGAAAAAAAACTCCTCGATTAGGGTCGTTCTTGTCGGAGAGCTTATTCGCCAATTTTTTGGCATTTTTTTTCGCGCGGTTTTCATACTTTTTTGTTTTCCATTGTTTCTTGTCCAAAGATTGGAATGTTACCGAACTTGATTTTTTTGCTTCTGAAGAATTTCGCGAATAGTGACAGAACGCCTCCGTACCTCTATTTTTTTTCAAACTTTGGAAATTATTGTAAAAACGCTCTACGAAAAGAAGAGGCCTAAGAATGACCTTATAACACGTGTGGAATACGTAAGCACACCAAACCGTTCCTTGGCTGTGTAAGAACAACAGCCATATTTAAAATACAATTTTGTTTTTTGTTTTGCAATAGACACGAAGAAGAGGATTCCGCCGATTAGTAGGCTAGCGCTAACCTGTCCACAGTAGGCAAACTGGGCCTGTCCACAGCAGCCAAACTAGGCCTGTCCACAGCAGGCAAACTGTGTTCCAGCAGGCAAGCTATGCCCGTCCACAGCAAATCTCTGTGAAAATCATGCCGCAGGTATTGCCAGATCCGCCCTTCTACTCACGAAGGGATGCCGAAACACGATAGGCTTTGATCCACATGTATGTCTTATTGATTCTCTTGATTTGTGTTTGTTTGAGTTTTTTTGTTGTGTTCCTTACACGAGACGATGATTATGTCGATAAATTCGCAAGCGTCGAGGACATGAACGTCGGGGGGTGCAAAGAGGGGGCACCCTTCGCGTTATAAAAAACAAATACAGCGTCACTTTGCAACGAGAAAGACTAGAGCAGCGACGGCATCCTACTGCTACTGCTGCTGTTTTACTGCCGAAGAAGCTCTGCTGTGGAAGACCTGCACCCGTTGTTGTAGTGGTAGCGCCTACTACGAGAAAGTATTCATGTTGTATAGAAGATGTCAGGTAGGTGCAGATGGTTCCTATTGAAATTCGAATTTCGTTGTTGGAACCACGTCCGTCCGTGGCTGTTCGCTCATGATGGCTCAGCACAATGCATCATATTCCGTATTCGCGCATTCTGATGCGTCGCAGATATGACTGCTGCAGGTATTGCTACAGACGTAGGCCGGGCGGGCGACGACGCATGCTTGGCGGGGTCTACATGTGCGAGACGTTACACGGATGAGTTCATTCGAAAAGGGTCTGTCTCGGAAATTATATTGGCCATGAAAAACCACGGAAAAACGGAAGAGTGGGACCCGGCCCGTCGGGTAGGCAACCCTTGTGGGAGCCCATCGGTAGATTCGTATCTCACATTCGTGTCCGAGGAGAAGAAGCATGTCGGGGTACCTGTGAATCAGGCAGCTTCGATAGTGGAGCATACACTTATGGGCCTAATGAGCGAAATGAGGCCGCGGGCAGAGTAGCTATTAGTAGTTCGTAGGCCGAGTGTATCTCCCCTAGCGAGAGATATTGCCCTGTATGCACTGGCCTTTATCTCGATGCACAGGGGATGCGACCTTTCTATTACCCTGGGGTCACAAATCCGGAGGCTCCCACATTCTAGAGGTCTATTCTTTCATTTTCAGCTTGGTACGGCGCTTCGTGCTTCTAGTGATACGTTGATGTTGTTGGTAGACAAAGTCTGCCCGGAGACGTGCGCGAGCCGGGCGTTTACGGCATACACATCCGCCATACAGCGGACTGGGTGGGATTCAACAGTCAAGCATTTATACCCCGTGGTTACGACAGAGGGGGGGGCGGATTTCTCGGCCCCTTTTGCAGCCCGTATGACCGCTTCCCTGCAGGCTCAACTGCGAGAGGTTGGCCTGCAGAGGAATTTTCTGATACACTTATTTCGGTCGTATGTCTCCTTCGCCTGATCCCTGGCTGGGACGGTGGGGGGCGAGAAAATGAAAATCGATGATTGGGAGACGGAAGCAATAGCAATATACTTCATCGGCGCTACTTCTAGTAGCCGAGACAAGGGTGGCAGTAAATAACGCGGCAAGCGCTACACGGACGCTAGCCGGCTTCCCCTCTCACCCGAGTTCGAGAAAGTTTTTGCAGCATGTGCGAGAGAGGGTCGAGGTAAGCCTGAAAAAGAATCGGGTGAGACTTCTACGTATCCGACCAGCGGTTGTTTAAGGGAGAACGCAACAAGATCCTATTCAACGACGCAACGAAGAATGAGCGAGACCACGGGTCGACGCAGGCAACGTTATCTAAAAGTTTAATAACTACATGAAATGATCCGGGACATGGAGCACGAATACTGCAGTCGAATTGGCGATGACAGCAGAGGAAACAGTTATACAAATCATGGAACCAGGTGTGCCATCGAATTTTTTTAAATCCGTATCGTGGAGTTGTCGCCTACGATCACTCGTCAGTTCCTTTCCAAAACGTCGTGAGCAGAGGAAGGCACGACATATTTTGTGGAACCTTCCACCCACCCCACAGTAGAAGGATTACTTAAAGGCTTGGTGTTCTAGATTATTTGCAGCTACTAGCCCCACGCAGAGCAGGCGGTGCGCTAGTTCGTTCAGCCCAGGGCGAAGTACCAGGCGAAGACCCCTGCCGTGCAGAAGGCCTGATCAAACAATCCACTATTACGGGGGGGCATGGTTAATAGGATCAAATATTGTTACTAAAAATAGGTAAATATATAGGTTTTTGTTTGTGCCGCAGGTCCTATTAACTATGGCTCCCCGTAATACATACATCAGATGATCCTGGCCATCGAGTCAGAATACTACAATATTCTCTTTTATTTTTAGTTTTCCTTTTATCCTCTAGGGCGGCGTAGTCGATGGAGAACAGGCCGGCCCTGGTAGCAGCCATACATCGCCGGGTAACATCCACGACAAGCATATATTTTCAGATTTTTGTTCGGTGCGACTGGTGCAGGGACGTTGACGGTGGTGCGGACTAGCGCTGCCAGTGTGTACGAGCATGTGATGCGTACCGCAGGGGTACGACGCAAACATACGCGCTTGAATTGACACTCCGTGTAGTGTTTGTGGCGAACATTCAAAAAGAAAGTGTTGTCTGTATACTGCGTGGAATACTCATCTCCTGCTAATTTAGAATGCCAGTACCGCGCCGACATCAGTGCCAAGTGGTTGCTATTCGCCCTCGACCGATCACCTGATTTTCAGGAGTGAAATAATATGAATTGAAATGGGGAGATACACTGCGTTTTCTCCCCCTTATTTTCCACGCGAGCGGGCTCCTTACACGCTTGAACGCTACCTGAGCATACCCCGTCGATTCAGGTCCGAAACACTAAAGTCATTAAATAACAGGCCAGTAGAGGTCGATACCGCAGTATGATGGCTCATCAAGGACGAACATCGAAAACTCAAGCAGATAGCGATAGGTAGCACGTCGGGTAGTTGGTGGCGACGAGCTTGTGCGTACAGTTTGTGACGACTGTAACAAGGGGCAAGGTGTATAAGCAATGTGGTGGTGCGAATCCGTTTACACCAATGCTCTTCTACGTCACTATAATACGTTGAAAAGTTAGGAGGAAAACACTGGGTTCAAGTTACCGGTAATGATATGTAGCATACCTGGCCTACAAGTAGCGTTGACGTTCTGCTCCAAAAAAAGGCGGGTTCAGCACACCAAACACAAAGGGTGCGATATCGGGTGGTTCGCTTGGTTCGAGCCCACACAATCAGCCCGCCCAGTCATCGAAATCCGCTCTCGACGGCGTTGGTATTTCCATGTCGACTTCAAAGGCGTACGGAGGGACTATCAACATGAAGTAGATGATACCAGTAAGCGTGAGGGATGTCGCCAAACGAAAGTTGTCCTAACCACCAGTCAGGGGGATGACGAAGGGTTACAATGTAGTGTGCGTGACAGAGATAGATCGTTGCTACTGACGTTTCGGTCGATTTTGGCAGGCTCTCGGGCTGGCGATGGGCGTCGATCATTGCACTGTTGACTGGTGGTGTTTTTGTTGGGCTGGGCTGATCTGGAGTAGTCGGTGCTGGCAACACTCTACGACCGGTGGCCGACAGTGCCCTCAGGGTATTAATAGCGCCGGAAGGCACATATCGTGGTGATGACATTGACGCTGTCGTTATCGCCCAGTGAGCAGAGGTTGGAGGGTTACAAATATTCGAGGATACTGCTCGGCTGGTAGACGAAAATGCCGTGTGGTGCGACGAAAGGTTAGCAGAGGACTACACGTATGGCCACAACTACACAATAAATTGCACAAGTGCGTCTACTCGTAACCAATCCTTTTTCGTATTGGTCCGGTTTGTTGTATGAGGAGTTTACCGCATATATTTTGGTCTCTGTTCAACGCCCCCTTGCGCTGAAATCCGCGAAAATGTGTGTATTTTTTTGTATGTCTTATTTCCTGATCGATACTTGTTTCTCTCTCCTTTTTTGTGGTCTTTGTTTCGAATTCGAATGTTCGACGTAGAATTGTTGCAATCCTGCCAAGCGCATCTCCCTCTTGGTGTTTCTGGGGTGAATTTCTGCCCACCACTGTGTGAAATAAACTATCTTGCACTTTCTTGATCGAGAAAACCACTTATTACTAATAGTGTAGTTCTAAGATTTTAGTATTTACGTGCTCGATTTTTCCTTCTACCAGTAGAAGAAGCCAGCATACAAAAAATATACTTGTACATATGATAAATATTAACACACTGCGCCGGCAGGGGGTTCCATCCTACTTGTTGTGAGCGTTTGCCTAGCTGAAATCTGGAGATGCGTCCTCTGCCTCTGCTTCACTGCGTTATCACGTGTAGGTTCCGGCTTTTCATACATACCGGAGAAAGTGTATGTATCCATGGCTACGGTCCATGATATTGACACTAATCACCGCACGAATTGATAAATACTTTTCACGTTATACTCATACACGCATCATGAAGCGTCATTATAAGACCAATGAAGACCGGCAGGATGCCGTCTGAGCGCAATTATATTTCATAGAGAAAAGAAGGAAATATCGACAACTCAAATTTACTATCGCTCGTAACACAGCAGTTTCGTTTGTTTACCTGCCACTCACCTTTCAAGAAATCTGTCTCCAAACGGGACTGCGACTCTACAGGTGCTAATTTGTAATTCAAGTACAAGTAAGACCTCGGCGAGCAGAGTAGGTGAACGTACCAATCACCAGGGACTAGGGAAAGCAAGACGTCAAGAACGACTTGAGAGGGAGGGGGGGAGGGGGGACAACGAGTAGTAACGGAGGGGCGGAGAAAGGAAGCAAGAGAGAGAGGGAGAGAGGGAGAAAGAGACGGAACGACGCGGGAGGCAGGGAAGAACGGAGAGAAGCTTTTTCCACGGCTGTCTGCTGTCCCGCTGGCTCGTAGCACAGCAGATCCAGAACTCCATACTACTCCACTCGGGAATAGAATTCTCAACTGTATTTTCCGCTGGCCTCGGACGAGCTCACGTCCCGTCACCCGTACAGCAGCAATAGGGCTGGCGTCTACGGCAGAGCTCCGGACAAACACGACGAGCGAATCACGGTGGCATACCCGCCTGGTCCAGTAGTTTAGATATATCCTGAGGCGCTGTCCTTGTGGCGTTGTCTGATTTGTCATTCGCTCTGTTAATTCTTCTCTCTATCACGGGTGTCCGAGAATTACTATCCTTTTACTGCTCCTGTGCTGCTGTAACTACTACAGTAAATGGAAATCCAACGTCAGGGGAGTTGGATAAGTGATACTTTTATAATCCAACGTCAGGGGAGGGGGATGAGGTTTCAAAAGTTTTGGTTTTGAATACAAGCAGTGGCGGGGGGAATTCAGCCAGGACAGGGGACTAAGTGGGGAGTGGGAACAGTAAGATGAAATTATTATTGTGGGATTTGGGCGGTGGTATGGGAGACAAAGCATGTAGAATGGCTTGGGAGTACACAGATAATCTCGAGACCATTATGCGTGTGCTTTGTATCCTAGATTAAGTGTGGATAAGATCCAACACTTATTGAAAATAATTCCAGATTCATGAGCAAAATAAAGTGGAAGATTGAACGAAGGAAATCTGGAGTTTGTGAAGAGGTACTGAATCGTTTGGCATGTTTGGAAAGAAAGGATAAGGAAGGATGACGTCAAGTTGACGATTGGTGCAGCTGTTTAACCTGGAAAGACAGAAGCTGGGAAGGGCTGAGATAGAAAGGAAGAAGACCACCTATTACGGTGGACCATAGTTAATAGGACCAATTTTTGTTAGAAAAAACAGGCAAAAATATAGGTTTTTGTGTCTACCGCAGGTCCTACTTAATATGGTCCCCCATAATAGTAAGGGGCTATACTCGTGGGCGTGAGCGAGCATTGGTCTGGTACTGGGTGGGAGGTTACCGAGTTTGAGAGACAGCCGAGGGAAGGGACAGTGTGGGGTAGAGGATAACTAAGAGCACGCAACGGAAACAGTAGCCTCACATTATCTCGGTGTTGGAGGCGTAGAATGATCCGTACCATTTCGAGGCTTGGTCGTGCGAGACAACTGTAGGCCGCACTATTATTAAATAGTTAGGAAACCGGCGGGTATAATAGGAGGGAAAGAGACGTAGAATATGGTGGTCGAGATACTCAAGGTATTGCAGGAAGCTGCGATACAGGTATCTGGCCGAGGGGAGGAACCTCTTTCTATCCCACGACTCAGAAAACGATACTACAATGCAATCCAAAATATATACAATAAAGGGTAGTTTTGTCCGTCGACAAAGTAACGGCGTCCGCAAACGAAGTAACGGACGAAGCAGGATGGTGGAGAGAATGTGGCATGTCTGTATCGTGAACTGGGGATAGAGCAGGTTTGGCTGGAGGGGAATAGCCCGCTCGCAGTCCTGCTAAGAAATGCATCGAGCGTAGTGCAGCATCTCCACGCCGGGCACGAGCGAGCACGAGGTCCTGTGACAAGCACGGGCAGACGTGAGGTAGTCGCTGGCTTATCGATTCAAGCCGGGAATTAGTGCCTTCTTCTTTTCTGGTATCCCACCGTCCCTACAAAAGAATTCGAAGGGGGGGGGGGGGGGGGAAGCGTGAGTAGTTGGGGTACTGGAGTTTTTATCCTGTTTCTTCCGTTACAGTCGCCTAGAGAAGTTCGGAGAAGTAGAATTGTACCGTACCATTCGGAGGCTTGGTCAACCGAGACAACTGTAGGCTGTACCATTATTCGTTAGAAACCCGGCCGGTATAATAAGAGGGAGAGACACGTAGAATATGGTTGTCGAGATACTTAGGGTATTGCAGGAAGCTGCGAGACAGGCATCTGGCCGAGGGGAGGAACCTCTCTCTCTCCCAGGACTCAGGAAACAATCATATCGTGCAATTCGAAAGATAAACAATAAAGTGGATAGGATGAGTATTTATGGGTAGACACACATCTCCACTTTAGCATCTAGGTGTTCCTCCAACGCATAAATACGGTAAGAACCCGGGAGCTCACTGCTGTATATATTGGATGGTATATTTACCGATATCGGCGGCCGTCGCCAAGCGTAGTACTCGATAACCAAGGCGCGAGCTCATTTCTATGACAACCGGTTGTAACCGGCTGATTGCTCATTGGCAAAGATGGCGTGAATTTCCACATTGCTACAACAGATGGACACTGGGGCATTAATGGCACCTCGGTCGTCGTCTCAATGCTTTGACAAACGGCCAACACGAGATAGCATACTCTTGGGTATCATCACTAGTAGGGAGCTCCTAGGCAAGAAAACAGTTCTGCTGATGACCTGCAACTATGTGTCTCGCTGAAAATTTGAATCGGGCAGTGGCAAGTGCGTGCCCCACAAGCCTATCCCCATCGCAACAGGGGGGGTGCCAACCGGAAAATCGTGGGAAGCAAAGCAATTTTTCGGCTTGCTCCAGGGTACGGCGTGACCACGGCAGCATGACAGCAATCCTCCAAAAGTGTAAACAGAGACATCAAAAGTATTGACAAAAGCAACAGGGGCCGACGTCGAAACACGCTCACAAAAAACGAAAGGTACCTACTGCTGTAGAGAGGGCTGATACCCTCACTACGGATCATCGTGCGGGAACAAACCGTGTAGAGTGCTTCATACATAAGTACAAGGTTCCCTTCCGGGAGGTGCCCTAGGGGGAGTGGTGCAAGAACGAAATGGTAGTGGTAACGCGAAGAACACACACATATTTTTGAAGGCAGACATATATACTGCTGTTTTGGAAATAGTGTGGGATCGTTTCAATGAGATAAAAAATGTGATATACCGGTGAGGAGTAGATATTGATCCTGAACAGAGATGTTATTTGCTCGCGGCGTGAATGTAGTGAGTAAGAAAAGTTGCGTGCGGTCGAGATCGCGAGATAATACTTCGTGACCTGCTGAGTGAATAAAACCCAGCACAACATCGGAAACATCTTCCCGCAATACAAAAAGTTTCTTGGCGCTCAGGGTAACATAATAAAGGTTCCCCAGATCTTTCATACCGTAGATGCTCGAGAAACATTCGTAGTCCGAGTATACTGAAAGTTTTGCAGTACTGATGGCTCAATTTATTGCGAGTGCTGAGAAGGCTCAACTAACGAGTGAGAGTACTGAGAGTATGAGCAGTACAAAACCCCTAGAGCACAGGCAAATATGGACCCGCAGTACCGCAACACGAAATACTTGGAGTACAGACAATATCCGCAGTACGGAATCTCGAGATACTATTAATAAGAGTACTCACAAAACATACGCATTGCAGTTCATATTCTCGAAACACTGCCAGTGCTCTGAGTACTCGAGTTGTCCCCGGGGAAAGTAATTTGCTCCAACTCTCTCCCGTGCGGTCATTTTATGAGTGTTGCGCGACGGATAATGGGCCTGAAAATTGTCGACACGGTGCGCAGACAGTCGAAGTATACGTCGTCCTCCGAATTCACTTCGAGCACTCGCAGTACCAACGGATGAAATACTGATTGTATACTCGCAGTACCCGCAATACAAAACCCCGAGATTCCTGAAGCACTGAAGGGAGTATCCACGGCAGCAGCAGTAATAGCGAACCTCGAAATGGTGCGAGCTCGAAAGTATCTGGAGAGTAGTGTCGGCAGTATAGTAGTACAGAACCTCGAAATACTACGAGTACTCGCAGTATCTGCTACCATAAACCCGAAATACTGCGAGTGAACGAAGGAACTACAGAGAGTATCTCGAACATACGATGCTTGAGTCCTAAGTATTAAGATCGTGAAAGGATGAGATATGAACGCACGCCACACGTGAGCGTGCCCAAACTCCGGGGCCTGCCGTGAAAACAAACGGCTTGGATTGCTGTATCATAGGTAAAAATAGTAGGGTAGATATACTGAACCATGGTACAAAATGAGTCAAAAGTTGAGAAAAAAATGCGGGGAACGTGCGATCCGAACCTCGGCAACGAAACTAGTATCAAGCGCATTTTATAGTATCTACACTACAGGTAGATACAGAAGAAGTACTCCAAACTTCGTCAGAGTACCAGTCCTGCGGATACCAGCCATTTCGGCTTTAGGTACCCTGAGGACTGGCGGAACTCAGTCATTTCAGGCCCCAGGTACCCTGGGGGCTGGCGGGACTTAGTCATTTCAGGCC
>JBBMHQ010099516.1:0-10014 GCA_037834295.1 Postelsia palmaeformis
CGTTTCCTTGGATCGCGCCGACATTCGTTATCGGCTCGTTCATCGTAGCCCGATATCCACGACGTACGAGGTAGTTGTCGTTGTTTCGGCTGATTTCGTAGCTGTTCATACGTGCGTCGCGTCGAGCAGAGCTTTTTTACTCCGACGCCCCTGATCGTCCACCAGCGCTGTGGTTCAGGAGGCGTGTTCTGCTTGTTTCCGTCCCTAACGTTTGACCTCTGTTATATTCAAAATCTATCAAAGTTTGTAGTCGTCTGTACACCATCGCTGTGCTTTAAGAAGCGTTTTCTGTTGTATCCCTTTCGCAATTCCTCCTTTCATTCGAGGCAAACCCCTACGGTTAGCGTGCAACTTTAGGCTTTTGAATGTTGATCTGCAGTATCTACGAACAGGTACAAGTTTACGAGTACCCTACCTTGGATGTCGTAAGCGTTCTTCCAGCTTCTGGTTTATATCAAAGGGGCGTGATGAGTTATGGATGTCGTGCTCAACACGCTACCTACTGTGCAGTCCTACCGCCTGGAAGCTTGAGGTAGAGCTTTGGATATGTTACTAGTTTGATATGGGTTACTAGCCACCGTGGCGAGGGTATGACGCGTTGCAAGGTTCCTCACAACGCAACAGCCACTCGCCTTGGTTTTTCGCGCTCGGCACGTGAAGTGCTGGTGCGTCTTCTTCAACAAGCTTCGCTCTAAGCATTATCGTCATGCATGGATAGCGTGTAGACCGTGGGTACTCCGGGTAGGTGCAGCCATCAGTGCAGCGGGCTAACACGATGCACTGTAGTGTAGTTCTCGTCCACCCCTTGTTCCTTCCTTCGGCTCTCGTAGGAAGTAATACCGTAATAACTCCTGTAGTACGAAATGACGGAGCATCAGAACGAAGGTAGAATACTAACGTTCAGGCTTCTTCCCTTCGTTGATTGCCGTGCATCTCTGCTCATCTTCCTAAGTAGTTATCCTTGGGGCGCTTCCTGCCCCTTTCGTTTCGTAACGCTTAACCTCTGGTTTGGCTACGCTTTATCAATCATGGCCCATGACCGTTTACCAAACCTGTGCCCCAGGGAGTGCTCCCTGCTCCGTTCATTGAGTAACGTTCACTACCTTCGTCTAATTTGTAGCAATGTCTGAGATCATGAACTATGATTCGCAGTCACTACGCAAGACTACAAGAATACCACTAGATTAGCTTGGATATTCGTCAGCGTTCCTCTAGCTACTGATCCCAGCAACGGGGTGTGTCGAGTTACGGATCTCGCTGCGAACGCATTGGTTTCCAATGCGTGTTATCACGTGGGAGCTTGCGTTGGTATTCGGACTGTGTTGTTGGTATGAGGCAGGCTCCTAGCCACCGTGGCGAGGGCATGTTGCGCTGCAAGATTTCTCACGGCGCACCTCCAACTCGCTTTGATTTATGGCGGCCGGTGCGTAGAGTGCTGGTGCTCCGTCTTTAGAAAGTTGTGCGATATGCGTTGTCGCGATGTATGTATAGCGTGTAGACCGTCCATACGCCAGGTAGTTGTAGCCTCCTGTGCTGGTCTAACACGATGTACCGAAGTGTACCTGTCGTCCATCCCTCGTACCTTCCTCCGGCAAGCAAAAGAAGTATTACAAAAGTAGCTATTGTAGTACGGGTTAACAGAGCATCGGAACAACGGCGTAATTCTAACGGTCAAACTTCTTCTCTTTTTTGTTGACGTGCATTTGCTCATCCACTTGAGTAGTTCCCCAGGGGATATTTTCTATCTCTTTATTCTCGCAATATTTACCCTCTGGCTTACTTTGATTTCTCCAGCATGGCCTCGTTTGTTTACCAAACCTGTGCTCCAGGGGGCGCTTCCTGCCCCGAATATTTTGTAACATTCGAGCGCCACTTTCTTCCAGTTTCTAGTCAATTTTGACATCGTCTGCCGACGTTGTATGTTCTCTTTCCTTTCAAAGATGCTCCTTCCGGTCGAGGCATCACCCGACAATCATCCTGCAGGTGCTGTCGCATGAGCCATGATTCGCAGTCACTACGCAAGACTATAAGTTAGGATATTCGTCAGCGTTCCTCTAGCTACTGGGGTGTTTTGAGTTTCGGGTCTCGTTGTGAACGCACTGGTTTCCATTGCGTTCTATCACGTGGGAGTGTGTGTTGGTATTCGGACTGTATTGCTGGTGTGAGCTGGACTACTAGCCACCGTGGCAAGGGAATGTCGCGTTGCGAAAATTTGTCACGACCCAACTGCAACCTGCCTTGACTTGTGGCGACCGATGCGTAGAGTGCTCGTGCTTCTTCCTGAAATAGTTGTCCGGGAGGCGTTGTCGTGATGTACGTATATCGTGTAGACCGTCCATACGCCAGGGATGTGCAACCGCGAGTGCTGGGTTAACACGATGTACCGTATAAAATAGTGTACATCTCGCCCTCCCCTTGTTCCTTCCTTCGGCTCGCGTAGGAGGTATTACAGAAGTAGCTCCTGTAGTACGGGTTAACGAAGCATCGGGACAATGGCGAAGTACTCACGCTCAAGGTTCTTCGGTTCTTCCATCGCCGTGCATCTGCTTATGTACTTGAGTCGTTCCCCAGGTCGATTTTTTTGTGTCTTTGATTCGCAATACTCACACCTCGGATAACGTGACATTCGGATCACATTTATCTAGGTTATGGGGCCTAACACAGGAACGTGGTAAAGTGCTAACATAGGGGTAGCACTGGAGGAGCGATTTCGGTAACGCGGTAACACAGTGTTAACTGGAACACCACGAACGCGCACGCGCCTTAAGGTTATGTTTCTACTCCGTCTCGCCCAGCTCTGGTACAGTTACATTATGTTATGCCGTGATCAGTCCTTCAACTAACACTGTAACACAGTGACAGGCTTCGACCAAGCACGAACATTATCACTCAAACATGCCCAGATCAACATCTGCATATTTATTAACACGATAACATAATATTACTGTCGACGCAGAGCTAGACATAACACACCAACATAGTGTTACAGCTAGGAGGAGTGCTATGTACTATGCCCTGACATAACGTTACCATGCTCGCCAGCTCTACCAACACATAACATTATGGTACAGATATTACACAAACGTAACATAACGCAATGGCCAGCACTACTAACACTACGTTAGCTGTGCCCCACATCTGAATGCCTTAGGCTCGGATAACGTAACACTTAGCGCACGTTAGATAAAGTACGGTCTATGCTTAACATTATATTAGGATGTTAGCCTAAATGCGGAAGTCTCAGTAACACTGTGTTACGGTGTTACCGTCAGTAAAGATTTTATGGTTACATTCCGTTACCGTGTTACCCTAAAAATCAATCCGAGTCTGACTTTGCCACTGAGTTACCGTTGTGACCGAAGTCGTCCTCACGCAATGTTACTAGGTTACCCTTCGGATCTTCCCAAGGTCCGAGCTGTGTTTCCTGTGTTACTGGTGAAGCGGCGCGTGTAAGTAATATGACGTTACCGTGTTATCCAATAGCGCCGACATCCCAGTAGGTGATACCTAGAAATACCCCCGGGGGAGGAGAAAGTATGACATCTCCGGTAAAAAAACGCCCCCGTATTTCCAAACGGATGCTTCGAGGGGATCCCCGCATAAAAACGCCTAATTTTTCCCGGAAACCCCACAAGTGCGTTATCCACCTGCAGGACAGTACGTTATCCATTTATAATGTAATCTGCACACTCGGACGTACGAGTTAACACGAGTGTTGATGTTAGATTGGGGATGTGCGTTATCTGCTAACTTTTGTCACTACATACATGACATACGAGCTAACATTATTTACTCGATGGCAGTATTTTATCGAGCATATGTGATCCGTCAGGCGTATGTCTTCAGTAACACCCTCACATAACGTCGCTCGATACGGACTACTGCTGCGGCTGACATGGCAACATGTTGTGACCGTCGTATTGACCACGTACGTCATCCCTCAAACGTGTGTTGCGATAGTCACTAGGAATTTCACTAACACACTGACATAGTGTTTTGTACCAGGGTACGCGTTTGTTTCGTCGTGTACCTCATTCGTCTGAAGGGTGTTACGGTTGCAAGTAAGAAGCCCGCTGACACACTAACTTAACGCTACTCGGTACAGGCTGAGGTCGCTAACACGGTAACATAATGATAACGTTTAATTGATCATGTACGTCATTCCTTCACCGTACGTTACGATAACCACAAGGAATTCCGCTCACACGCTAGCATAGTAGTGCTCGTTCCGGGCTGTGTATCATAACACCGTACCACAGATACTGCGGTCGGTGCGGGATCAAGATAACACTCTAACCTAATGTTACGCGATTGCTCGCCAACATCATAACACACTAACACTATGTTATCACCAAATTCAAAAATATGTTAATGCAGTGACTTAATGTCACGGTTCTTTTTCGCCGACGCTTCACCTCAACCTAGAAAGTAGTATGTTGCGTTATCTAAGGTATGCAATAATAAAGCTATGGTTAAGTTTGTTTCTGTCCAGCATGACCCGCGCTTGTCTACCAAACCTGTGCTCCAGAGGGCGCTTCCTGCCGCGATTATTTCGTAACGTTCAAGCTGAATATATTATATGTGCTTGCCTGCCTAACCTGTGCTCCTAAGGGCACTTCCTACCCCAATTAATTTGTAACGTTCAAGCTCAACTTTGTTCTAACTTCCAACTACGTTCGAGATCGTTTATCAACGTTGTACGTTCTACCCCTTCCCTTTCAAAGATGCTTCTTTCAGTGGAGGCATCACCCGATAACTATTGTGTAACTGATGTCATGAACGATGATTCGCAGTCACTACGCACAACTACAC
The DNA here is from genome assembly GCA_037834295.1 of Postelsia palmaeformis. Lineage (NCBI taxonomy): Eukaryota > Phaeophyceae > Laminariales > Laminariaceae > Postelsia > Postelsia palmaeformis. The sequence continues at coordinate 4,813 of JBBMHQ010099516.1, forward strand.
GTATACCACTGTATTAGTTTGGATATTCGTCAGAGTTCCTCTAGCTACTGACCCCATCCAGAAGGCGTGTTGGGGTACGGATTCCTTATTGAACGCACTTCTTCCAAGTCAGTTATTCCAAATGGCAGCTTGTGTTGGTATTCGACGGTGTTGGTGGTATTGCATAGGCCACTAGCCACCGTGCTAAGGGAATGTCGCGTTGCAAGATTTATCACGACGCCACCGCAACTCGCCGTGATTTGTGGCGGCCGATGCGTAGAGTGCAAGTGCTTCCTCTTCAAATAGGTTTTGTCGACGTGTTCTTGTGGTGTATGTAAAGCGTGCAGACCGTCCATGTTCCAGGGAGGTGCAGCCTCCAGTGCCGAGTTAACCCGATGAGGACCGTGGTATACTTCTCGACCACCCCTTCTTCCTTCCTCCGGCTCGCGTAGGAGGTATTACGGAAGTAGCTCCTGCAGTACGAAAAAACGGAGACTCAGAAAAAGACCGAAGTTCTATCGTTCAAGCTTGATCTCTTCTTCGGTTGCCGTGTATCTGCGCATCTACTTGAGTTGTTCCCCAGGAGTTGTTCTCTACCCCTTTATTCGCGCAATATACCACCTCTGATTGACTTCGATTTTGTCCAGCATGACCTGTGCTTGTCTACCTAACCTGTGGTCCCGGCGGCACTTTCTGCCCCGATACTTCTGTAACGTTCACGTTCCACTTCGTTCTCATTTCGAGCAGTCTTCGAGATTGTCTATCAAAGAAGTGAATTATGCTCCTTTCACTCCACAGGTGTTTGTTTCGGTCGAGGTATCACCCAACCATTATTACCGTGTAACTGATGTCTTCTGGACGATGATTTCCAGTCAACACGCAACACTACGAGTGTGCCACTATACTAGTTTTGATATTCGTCGGCGTTTCTCTAGCTACTGACGTCATCGAGGGGGCGTGTTGAGTTACGGATCTCGTGTCGGACGCACTGGTTTCTCAAAAAACAAAATACTTGGGAGCTTGTGTTGGTATTTGGATTGTTATGCTGACATCAGATGGGCTAATAACCGGCGTGGCGAGGGCGTGTCGCGTTGCAAGATGTCTCACAACGCACCTGTTACTCAGCATGATTCGTGCCGGCCGGTGCGTGGAGTGCGGGACGTCTTCTTCGAATAGGCTTGGTCCACGTGTTATCGTAATAAACATATCGTCGACCACCCCTGGTTCCTTCCTCTGGCTCGCGTAGGAGGTACTATAGAAGTAGCTCCCGCAATAGGAAATAGAGAATACTTACAATAATACCGATATTCTAACGTTCAAGCTTGATCTCTGGTTTGGTTGCCGTGTATTTGCTCATCTACTTGAGTTGTCCCCCAGGGGACGTTTCCTACCCCTTTCGTATCTTGACCTTTCACCTCTGATTGACTTCGTCTGATGTCCAGCATGGCCTGTGCTTGTCCACCAAGCCTGTGCTCCAGGCGGCGCTTTCTGCCCCGATACTGTTGTGACGTTCACGCTCCAATTTGTTCTCTTTACGAGCAAACGTTGAGATAATCTATCAAACATGTAAAGTATGCTCTTTTCACTCCACAGGTGCTTCTTTTGATCGAGGGATCACCCGACAACTATTCTAGTCTAGCTGATGTCTGATGGACGATGATTTGCAGTCACTACGCAAAACTACAAGTGCGCTACAAGTGTGCCACTCTACTAGTTCGGATATTCGTCCTCGCTCCTCAACCTACTGACGTCATCGAGGGGGCGTGTTGAGTCACAGATCTCGTGTCAGACCCACTGACTTCCATCAAGGTATATCACGCGTTAGCTTGTATTGGTAAACGGACTGTTATGCTGGCATCAAATGGGCTACTAAACACCGTGGCGAGGGCGTGTCGCGTTGCCAGATTTCTCACGATGCACCTGTTACTCGCCGTATGTGTGCCGGCCGGTGCGTGGAGCGCGGGGCTTCTTCTGCACATAGGCTTGGTCCGCGTGTTGTCGTGATGTATGTAAAGCATGTAGACCATTCATATTCGAGGGAGGTTCAGCCTCCAGTGCTGGGCTAACACGATGGACCATAGTGTACATCTCGTCCACCCCTTGTTTCTTTCTCTGGCTCGCGTAGGAGATATCACAGAAATAAATCCTGCAAGACAAAATAACAAGGACTCAGAACAGTATCAATATTGTAACGTTCAAGCTTCTTCTCTTCTTTGATTGCCGTTCACCTGCTCGTGTACTTGATATGTTTGCTTTCTGCCCCTTTCTTGAAGCAATACTCCACCTCTGTTTGACTTCGTTTGATGTCCAGCATGGCCTGTGTTTGTCTACCTAACCTGTGCTCCAGGCGGCGCTTTCTGCTCCGATACTTCTGCAATTTTTAAGGTCCACTTTATCCTCATTTCGAGCAAACGTTAGGATCGCCTATCAAATATGTAAACCACTCCACAGGTGCTTCGTTTAGTCGAGGTATCACCCGACAATTATTTTAGTCTCGCTGATGTCTTTCGGACAATGACTTGCAGTCACTACGAACGACTACAAGTGTGCAGCTATACTAGTTTGGATATTCGTCCGCGTTCCTCTAGCTCCTGACGTCATCGAGGGGGCGTGTTGAGTTACGGATCTCGTGTCGTACGCACTGGTTCCTATCAAGGTATATCACGCGTTAGCTCGTGATGGTATACGGGCTGTTATGCTGACATCGGGTGGGCTACTGAACACCGTGGCGAGGGCGTGTGGCGTTGCCGGATTTCTCACGACGCACCTGTCACTCGCCGTGATTCGGCCGATGCGGGGAGTGCGGAACTTCGTTTTCAAATTTGCTCGGTCCACGTGTTGTCGTGATGTATGTAAAGCGTGTTGGTCATTCATATTCCAGAGAGGTGCAGCCTCCATGCTGGGCTAAAACAGTGTATCGTAGTGTGCTTCTCGTCCATCCCTTGTCCCTTCCTCCGACTTGCGTAGGAGGTTTAACAGAAGTAGCTCCTGCAGCACGAAATAACGGAGAATCAGAGCAATACCGGCATTGTACGTCCAAGCTTCTTCTCTTCTGTGACTGCCGTCCATCTGCTCAACTACTTGAGGTGTTCCCCAGGGGACGCTTTCTATCCCTTCCTTTGCCCAATATTCCACCTCTGGTTTACTTCGTTTTTGTCCAGCGTGGCCCGTGCTTGTCCAGCTAACCTGTGCTCCAAACTGCACCTTCTGCCCCGATACTACTGTAACGTTCGCGCTCCACATTATCCTCATTTCAAACAAACGTTGAAATCGTCTATCGAAGCTGTATACGCCGTTCCTTTCACTCCACAGGTGCTTCTTTTGGTCGAGTTATCACCCGACAATTATTACAGTGTAACTGGTGTCTTTTGAACGATGATTTGCAGTCACCACGCAATACTACAAGGGTGCCACTATACCAGTTTGGATTTTCGTGAGCGTCCCTCAAGCTACTGACATTATCAAGGGGGCGTGTTGAGTTACGGATCTCGTGCCGGACGCACTGGGTTTTGGCAAGGTATATCACGTGATAGCTTGTGTTGGTAAACGGACTTATGCTGGCATCAGATGGGCAGCTAATCACCGTGGCGAGGGCGTGTGGCGTTGCCGGACTCTCTCAACGCACCTGTTACTCGCCATGATGTGTGCCGGCCGATGCGTGGAGTGCGGGGCTTCTTCTTCGAATAGTCTCGATCCACGTGTTGTCGTGATGTATGTCAAGCGTGCAGACCATTCATATTCCAGGGAGGTGCAGCCTCCAATGCGGGGCTAAAACGATGTATCGCAGTGTACTTCTCGTCCACTCCTTGCTCCTTCCTCCGGCTCGCGTAGGAGGTATCACAGAAGTACCTCCTGCAATACGAAATAACGGAGACTCAGAACAGTATCGATATTGTAACGTTCAAGCTTTTTATCTTCTTTGGTTGCGGTGCATCTGCTCATCTCCTTGAGTAATTCCCTAGGGGGGGAGGCTTCTACCTCTTTCTTGAAGCAATAACCCACCTCTGGTTCGCTTCGTTTTTGTCCAGTATGGTCTGTGCTTGTTTAACAAACCTGTGCCCCGAGGTGCCCCGAGGGGCGCATTTCACTCAGGTGGTTTTGTAACGTTCAAGCTCCAATTTGTTGTCATTTTGAGTAAACCTGGAGGTCGTTCATTAACGTTGTACATCCTGCTCATTTCACTCTGAAATGCTGGTTTTAGTCGTGGCATCACCCGACATCTATTAGAGTGTAACTGATGCCTTATGGACGATGATTTACAGTCACTACGCAAGACTACAAGAAAACCACTATACCTGGTACTAATTTGGATATTCGCCAGCGCTCATTTCGCTACTGACGTCATCAAGGGGGCGTGTTATCGATCTCGTGGTGGACGCACTGGTGTATATCAAGGTATATCACGTAGTAGCCTGTGTTGGTATTTGGACTGTTTTGCTGGCATGGGATGGGCTACTAGCCACCGTGGCGAGAGCATGTCGCGTTGCAAGAGTACGGATGATGCAACTGCAACTCGTTTTGATGTGTGGCGACCGATGCGTAGAGTGATGGGGCTCCTTCATGAGAAAGTTGTACGATAGACGTTGTCGTGAGTATGTATAGCTTGAAGGCCGTCCATACGCCACGACGTTGCGGCCTCCAGTGCCGGGCTGACACGACATCTCGAAGTGTACTTGTCGTCTATCCCTTGTTCCTTCCTCCGGCTCGCGTTGGATTTTTTACACGGATTATTACTCCTGTAGTACGAAATATCGAAGCATCGGAACAGTAGCGAAGTATTACGTTCAAGCTTTTCCCCTGCTTCGGTTGCGGTGCATCTGCTCATCTACTTCAGCAGTTCCCCAAAAGGCGTTTTCTGCCCTGGTATTTTCGTGAAATATAACTTCTTGTTGAACCCGGCTTTATCCAGCATGGCCTGTGCTTGTCTACCAAAACTGTGCTCCAGGGGGCGCTTCCTGCCCCAATCATTATGTAACGTTCAAGCTCCACTTCGTTGTGATTTCAAGGAACGTTTGAGAGAGTCTATCGACGCTGCTCCTTTCTCTTCGAAGATGGTTCTTTCAGTCGAGGCATCACCGGACAATGATTCCGTAACTGGACGAGGATTAGCAGTCATAACGCGAGGCTTTTCCGACTATATTAAGCCGGTCGCCCCGGTAGACTAGTGGTCAGCTTCAAAGACCATTGGTATTGGTACCCAAGTCCAAATGCCACCGTGGTGAG
>JBBMHQ010099527.1:0-22477 GCA_037834295.1 Postelsia palmaeformis
CTGCTACTGTCTGCGGAAAGAAGAACGGGCCGACTTCAGGGGTATTGTTGATGGCGTCGACGACCTCCCACAAGATGATGTACACCATGGCGTGTGAAACGCCAAACCTCGATGCGACATCCAGAGAGGAAGCCCCCGGCGAGCATTCGCAGGCCTACTGCCTGGCGAATCTCCACCTCGATAACTCCCTGCCTCGCGCAACGCAGTCCTGCGTTAGAGCACCAGCAGCGGCAAAAAATAGGTTGTGGGTATCCACGGCTACGAGCACCATGTTCAACACCATCCACATGCAGCAATTATAGTCGTGTTGAGCGGCCTGCCGCAATGCACTGCGTAGCATCGGCGAACTAGACTACATCAGTGTTGTCGTGTATATGTAGACATTTGTAAAGCTGCTATAACGCCTGCATCGCTGCTGCTGTAGATAGTTTTCTGGTCGACACGCTGTACGACAGATGCTCTGCGCGAGGTACGAACGATGGAGTAAAGGTTGAACTGGCACACGATAACTCATACCGGTACCTGGTACGAGTATTTATTTTCCTGTTTGTTATATACCCGTACCTGGTATGATACGACGGGCCGTACTCCTTCAAGATAGCATGGCCACAATACAGTAGTGGCTCCTCTATAGTGCCGGTATGCGCTAGGTAGCAATACCGGCACTATAGCAGGCACCGGCATTTTTCCGCAACACTGCTACACTGGTTGACCCCATCCGTGCCAAACGATTTCACCGGCATGTGCTATAGATGGACCCCTGCTGTATCAACGCATGATACACACACAATGTCCGTACAGGTGACACGCCAAATACAAAACAGCGTCGGAGGTATTGCAGCAGTGTCCGTACAGGTGACACGCCAAATACAAAACAGCGTCGGAGGTATTGCAGCAGTACCATGCGCACAATGTACACAGCACCAGTTTCACGGCTAGGTAGAGCGACGTGCATGTAACAGCACCGGTTGAAAGCCACGTGAAAGCCGGTCGAAGTCAGCATTAAGCAAGTGCTTGTGGTTGGGTGTGGTTATTGGTCAGTTCTGAAAGACTGCTGTAGCCGCCGAGCCGCGAGTTCCTTCAAATTCAAGCACAAAACACGTATGATACTCGTACTCGGTTACCAGTATGATATATCATACTCACGCCTAAAACGCTCGTTCTTTTGAAGAGCTGGTCGGAGCAGGTCAGCGAGCTTCACGAAGCTCTCCGCAGGCATTCGAAAAGTCCTCTGGAAAGCCTCGACGTAGATCTTCTCTGAGCTCTGCTCACGACATGGGTGCGGCTCGTACACCGGTGAACGTGTCTTGGGAGCATGGGGTGTGGCTGCTGAAAGCATGCCCATGCCCAGTAGGATGAGAACAGCATTATTCGTGCTGTTAAAAAAACACTTGCAGCCGGATAAACTTGAATATCTGCTTTCAATAACGCTCTCCGACAAAACATTCAAAAAGAGAGAACAATACGTACGTACGTATCAATTATGCAAGAGACGCTATGCGAGTAACGACTTAAACGAGGAAGTGCGACGTAATTTTTTCATGTTACCTCCGAGCAGGGGAGACTACTGAAAGATAACTTTTACGAACATACCTCCATATATTCTTGCTGTCACACAGAGAATTTAAATTTGTAAGACCAACTATTACGATAATTTATTCCGGGGCTCCCAGAACTGAATTTCCAGGCCGGATATACGCCTAGTACTTGGCGGAAAAGCCGAAAACACCAATGGACTCTTAAACATGCTCGAAGTTTTTTTTGCGAGCTTCCAGAAGCGATTTCTCGTTTCTTCAGGGTCGTTTGTTCTCTGAAGCAGCCAACTAGTTTTCTCTGTAGGGTCAGAAATTAGTCTGTTGATCAAAATTGACTGAGGCCGGTAATAGTAGCTTTTGTCCGACTTTTGATGATAAATCATGATGTCCTGAAAAAAAGTGGAAATATGGACGAACAGTCCAACCACGACCCTGGAAAAACAGAAAAGTGCACGGAAAGTTCTCGAAAAACTGAGTGGAATATCCTGAGGGGTCTATCGGTGTTTTTGACGATCCGGTCATCAAGTAAATCGCCGGTTTTCGGCAAATAAAGGCAGTTCTCGGACACCTTCATTTTTTTGACAAGAATAAAGCTTAAAAAACATTATACCAGGTATATATTATCTCAGGATCGCTTTCCAACAATCCGTAAAGGTGAGCATACGTGCGTATAATGTACGCATGATACGCTCTACGACTTGCGACCAAAATCTGGGGAGGTACCGCATTTCCACGAGTACTTGTATACGAGAAAAAGGGAAAGGACGGAATGGAACAAATCAAAGTCGAAAGGGAAGTCGAACTCGTAAACGGAAGCGAAACAGAAGAAAAAGGAAAAAAAGCAAGGAACAAAACACGAGCAAGCGAATGCGCAGACTTGCAAGCTCTCGCGAGCAGCGCGGGGAGGTGTAGGAGCACCGAAAGAAACGATGTAATCCGCGACCTATACATAGGAGAACTGCAGCAAGCACAGGGCGCAAAGCGTCACATACACACAGGAGAACGGAACAGAAAAAGTCCGAGGAAATTAAAAGGGGATCAAGCAGTGCGGGTTGTCACCTTGTATTCTATGTGGGCGTGGGAGACGGAGATGGCTGATGAAGCTGCGATAATAAGCAGCGCGGACAACGCGGGGGAGATGCGAACCATGATCTGATCAGGCATTGGTGGTGCGGTTATAGCCGTTACGCCGACGGTGTTGTTCTGGTTGGTGGGGAGTTGTTGGAGTTGGAAGATTGGCGCGCAGGGTGTAGAGGAGGAAGCGAGGAAGGCTCAGAACGCTTGGTAATGCGATGGGCGTGTGCGCTGCAAGGTTGGATCGAGGCGGTGTGGTGGAAAAACTTGAAAAGTTCAGATGGGAAGCACCAGAGTTTTAGAGTGCAATGATGACTTGTAGTGGATCAGAAATATCTAGTCTTTCTGTTTAGACCAAGGGCGTCGGAGCACGGACTAGGAACAAAGTGCCCGATCCCAGTCGTACGATAAAGGCTTAGTTAGGTTTGGCCAACGAAAAGCAAGGGGGGTAAGGGGGGTCTGGTTTTTATTTTCACGGTCCTTTCGTAGGTAGAATTCTCAGATATTCTCAAAGTTATGTAAACTTGTAGTCAGAGTGATACTATACACCTACTGATGTTATGCCGTGTGGTCTTGACCTGTTAAAAAAAGGACTCAAGGTGGAATGGTTGACGTGAGCATTACGTCAAAAATATCACTCAAACTCGTGCATTTAATTTTTTCAAAGTCCGGATACCCGGACACGGCAAGCCGAGCCTTGTGCTGCCTGAAGGCGACATCAAGATTCGAGGACCACCAAAGGAGCGGCTTCAATCTACGCCGGCTGCATTCATCTGCACATAATCTCGTGATCGAAAGTAGTTGCCTCTGGAGAACATTATAGGTGAAACGGCATACGACAAAAGTCTTGGGAATTGGGCCGGCGGGCTGCTGATTCTCAACGGTCGATGGCGGACCGGGATCTGCGAGCGGACGTCAGAAAGGACGTGACGTCTGGACGCCCAGTACTCATACTCCTGTGGGTGATACAGCATGGGAGGCCTTCCCGTCTGTCACGGCGAAGCTACCACCTGTCATTCGACGCGAGCAAGTGCCTAAATTGAGGGTGCTTCTGAAGAGGAGCAACAAGCGGAGTCTCACTCGCGATGACATGAGAGGCAAGATGCGACGACACGACAGCGGGGCACTCCGATCGTTAGTAGTGGTAGTAGTAGTAGTAGTAGTAGTAGTAGTAGTAGTAGTAGTACGAGGTAGTTCAAGAGCGAAAAAGCACAAGATATTAGGTGATCGAACATAGAGTACTATTAATAGGTACATCGGAAGTTTCGATACTAAACACATCCACGTGACTGAATGGACAAGGGAAACACGTGAAGGGGCTTTAGGCGTGCGGGTAGTAGTTCAAGATTTTGCGACCTTCTCCGTACTGTTTATACTGTAGTTTATACATGAGGTGGAAAAATTCGTATATCCATGAATATTGCGTTGCTGTGCTATTAATAGCTCCCTTGCTATGAGCGTAGTGTCAACGTCTCGGCAGGGGATGGACAAAAAATTAACTGAATTACAAGGGCAACACGAACTTGGAATCTTACCGCATGTTGTGTCTACTCGATATCCAAAATATAATACTCAAAAGTGGTCATGTGCGGAGTGATTGCACATCTAGTCGTAGATACCTGTAAGCCTCAACGCCCATACTTTTTTACGCCCCGTAGGTGCAAATCAGTGGCTCGAAGAGAGCTTGCGGTGTAGGAAACAAACAAAATATATTGAATATATTGTAACGTGCGTGATGGCAGCGAAAAATCGAGAGAACGAATGACACAAAATAATCGTAGAAACGTACTTGCTATGCCTGCATTGCACCCCTTGAAACGGAAGTCACGAAGAAGTTAAAACAAAAAAGTACACCTTCAGAAAAGAGACAAAAGACCCCCAACGTTCGATGGGCATGCAGACTGTCTAGCCCACACAAAACTCAAAATGTACACTATATATAATGAAACAGACTTGTACAAGCACTCAATTATCTAATCCAGCAGTCAACCGGGGTGATAGTTGAAGGAACTTTTGAGGATCAACACTGAGACCCCCCGATACAACAGAAAGTAAAGTCGTACCATAGAAAACCTAATGAGAGCATGGACTACAACTGCAGTGTACCGCTGTACCCATCCACATGATAAACAAACATGCACAAACGCTCAATCTCCCAGTAGTCAACGGTCAGTGTTGATAGTTGAAGGGATATTTGTGGGTTATCCCGGAGACCCCCTCATACAAGAGGGAACATAATTCCAAGGCAAAGTTAGTAGAAGGGACCATAGTGAACGGGATCGAATATGTCCGGAAACAATAATGAAGTATATTGGTTTTAGTGTGTATTGTAGATTATATTTACTATGGTCTCCTGTAACAGTGAGAGCATGGACTACCGACAGTGCCTGTATCTACCGACACCCAAACAAAGTTGTACAACCTTCCCAAATTCCAGCAGTCTTCAGTCAGCGGTGATAGTTGAAGGGACGTTTTAGGATCAAACCTGAGACCCCCCCCTCGTTACGGGACAAACAATACACCAGGAGTAGTTATTCGACCATGCAAGTATCTTCCGTACCTGCGCACTCTATGCGGAGCACACATGATTGAGAAACTGCTAAGCTTGTCTGTTAACTAATTGAAATGCCGCTGAATCGTCAGGAATCCAATGTTATCCCACGCAGAGTCCAATATCCACCCTTTTGCAAGGAAGCTGAAAAACCTGCTGTCTGTGAAAAACAAGATGTCGTCGCGTTCGTGCAGGCGGCGCAGTGATAGCAGGAACATATTGATACATCGGTACTCCATCTTGTCCGTCATTCCGTGTTTCGCCAGTACGAGGGCCATTACTTCTTTTTTTCCGCGTTATTCTGATGTTCTGAAAGGAAGGCAGACACGGCCCTCAAAATACGCATTTTGATTGTCCAACCCAGGAGGTGGTTCAAGCCGGGGGAAGCCAATCTGCTGGCGCCTTCTTCTTGGTTGCGATTCAGGAGCTCGCCTCGCCTCCATGGCCTGGCCTCTGTTGTTGATGCGGATGTTTTTGTTGCGTTGATGGCGCCCGTCGCTGTCGTTACTCTCGTTATCGGTGTCGTTGTCGATGTTGTTCATGGTGATTACTGTGTTTTTGTTGAGTTCGTGAAGTAGAGCTGGTATTTGTTGTATTCCAAGAAGAGGCGAAAAAAAAGAATGAAGACGGTTGAAGATGGAACAAAAGTTGAAAAATGATAGTAGTGTTAGTGGATGCCTATTAGTGCGGCTACATAATTTCAGGACACACAAGAAGGGAACGGGAGCGCATGGCCCTCGTACTGAGGAAACACGGAATGATATGTAAGACGGGGCACCGACCCATCAATGTCTACCTGGCATCACTGCGCCGCCTGCACCAACGTGACGACATTTTGTATCTCATGGATAGCAGAATCTTCAGCTTCCTTGCAAAAGAGTGGATCTTGGGTCTTATGGGAACCTCGGCAGAAATGGAGCGGGCCTTCCACTCCACAGGGTTCCACTCCCGCTTAGGCAAAATCTGGTGACCAGTTCCCTCTGCCGCCGCCACAGCGCTCCCGCTGTCAACCTCCCGAAGACCGCGTCGCCGCACACTCTCCCGGGCTTCCGACCTTGGCGGCCCTGCGTGTGTATTTTTGTGCAGCTGACACCGCAGCGGCGTCCTCTGTCAAACGAGCGAGCCGGGCCCGGACGGTTGCCTCGTTTGTTTGGGGGGCCACCAACCTCTCCTGCTGAGCCAGACGCTCGGCTTCCTCCTGGGTCTTGAGGACCCGCAAGGCCTGCCGGTCCTGGGCCTCCGCTGTGTGATAGGCGGTATCCAAATTCCACACCCCGCGCCCCAACTGTTCTTTTGCGGCACGGCCCTCCTCCAAATTGGATATCGAGCGGAGAGGGGCGGTCTCGAGGGTCCGTTGAGCGGATTAAGTCTCTTTCAAAGAAGGCGTGATCTCTTCCTTGCGTGCTCGGTCATGCCCGGCTTCCTTCAGAAAGGAAGGCTCAACAACTTGCCTCGGGCGAGGTGGGGACAAAACAAAGTACGGGTTATTTACGTCAGCCATGTAGCCAGGAGAGCCCGTGGGGCTCAGCAGGGAACTGTTCCGGACGGACGACAAGACGTCTACGCAAGGTATGGCAGGGGGGTCGTTAACAGACAATGACCGCGCGAGTACTTCGTCGTCCGCTACCGTTTGCGCTCTTTGCACCGCTGCTTCCTGCTCCTAAGCCTGGAGGGCTCGCGCAAAAACTTCGTCTGATGAAATAAAACCCGATCGAGGCTCTCTCACTCAAAAGGAGATGCCGGGGTAAACCGTTCGGCAACCCGGTACATCTACTGCCACGATTTCGCGGTCCGCGCATACCGCCGTTCGTATCGTGTATTCCACGTAACGCGGCTCGACACCCACCACAAAATACTTGTCCAAAAAGTACAGGCATTCAAGACTTAATCTCAAACGTTTTTTTTTTCGTATCATCCCGAACCGAACGCACGACCAACCCTCACCCCATGCGCCGCCGCTGACGGTACCAGCGGAGCCACATCCGCCGGGCTCAGCGCGGAGCCCTCCGGCGAGATCATCGGAGCCACCTTCGGCGTCGGAGGAGCCCGTGTCTTTCCCTCGCCCTTGAAGTGCGCGGGGGGGATTGGCGAGGCTTGGGCAGAACGAGCTTCGACCAGATCTAGATACGACATGCGGACAGGGTTGGAGTCGGGGGGAAGGGTAGTATTCGGGGATGCTCAGGGATATCATCGGGCAATAGGCAGGGTGAAAAGTACGCAGACGGAAACACTAGCACGCGATGAGAGGATCCCATTTTTCGGGTGCGTGAAGCACGTCTACTGCCGTATGGGGTGGACAGGCCTCTGGCGAGTGAAAGGAGCATCTGAGAAGGCATAAGGACGGATCAAGCAGTAGACGTCACGGCTAGCCCCGCCGTCTGCAGGGGAAGCGAGGCTTGGCAACCATTTCCTATCTAATTACCTCGCACGACCCTCCTGTGGGGCTCCTACTCGCCCCTGTCCCGTTGGTCGGGCTACCCTCTGTGGCTTCACTACGCGAATGCGACGTTCCGGAGCGAGACACCGCCGCTCTTGACCGTGAGCGAGTTCTCGTTACAGGAGGGGCGAGCGACCCCTTCCCCTTCCCCCCCCCTCCTTCGACACGCGACTCACAGTTAGGAGACATAGTTTTTGCGGAAACCGTCGGCCGCATGAAGCTCTCGGAACTGCTGTCGACGTCGCCGTGAGGAGATGGCCTCTTGTACGCTGACGATGTGCGTAGTACAGTGCAATGCTCTGTGATGAACTGGGATAATGTTTCTGGAGTGAATTCAGTAGGCAGTAGTCAAGAGTAATTCTTGAAAAGTCGAAATATTATCTTTCTGCAGATGGACACATGTTGAGGGAGAAATATCGCCTGACCAGAGGGGGCGAGGGCGACAACTCCCCCTATGTCCGTCTCGCCATCCCAACTGCTTCAATTATTATGTTCCTATTATATCCGTGCTGTTTGCAAGAGCTGATCTACTTCCTGCTATCGGTTGACCAACCCCTGTCTCGTGCCGAGAAGAAGAACTTGAGCAGTACTTATACCTGTCTTATTCTCACATACCTTGTTTATCTCTCCTTTTACCCAGCACTTGCGTACCGCTGTTCATTGGCCTACTATCGTGCCTATCCTCTTTCTTTCGTTCTCCTACTTCCCTTTTCTAATAGCTCATATTCAAACAAAGGGAAATACTGTGAAGACTCATAGGGAATGCAATTCCCTAATGTACCGGTCCAATTTTCAACAAGTACCCTTTTAGAATGTCCCAATATATTCCACTGAAACCCCTACTTCAATACTGAACTTCGAGAAACTAATACCGTCATATCAGCAGCTGGAGGAAGTCAATCTCACCACACAGCAAGATTGAACCCTCTTTTGCGAGAGGGTAAAAGTTGTACATGCAGCAAACGTCTTTGGAAACGATGTTGCGAGCAGGACCCTTGGATGAGATTTCGTGGCGTGGGAGGACTTGGAGCCGTGGTTGAAAATTCAAGGGCAGAGATTGTTGACGGTCTGCTTGTCGTAAAACTTACTCAAGATGTCGCTCAGCTGGTCTATAATCATCCAAAACAACCTTCCCATTAGCGATCTTACTTTGTTTCGGCTTGATTGAATTCAGGAAGAAAACTCACCGCTGCTCCCTCAGTGCTCAGAAGCATTAAGTTGTGAAGAAATCGGATGCCACGGTGCCAGGTTTGGATGTCTTGAATATTGGACATGTTGTCATCCGCAGACCATAGAATGGATGTCGAAACTGGAATCGAAGAAACGGAACACGATGATGGTACCGCCGCGTGTGTGTCAGCTTCTTGTACGGTTGAAAAATGTGGAATTGATATTCCTGTATCTGCTTGAGGAGGAATACCTCCCGTTCCAGATGGTGTACAGACGGGAGATGTTTCCCTCGTGGTGTGCTGAGTATATTCATCAACGGCTTGGCTGCGTGTTACAGCACATGAAGGTCTTCTCGATCGTACATTACGGATGAGGATCGATATTATCGGGTTCGGGGCACGGACGTCCTTCCAGGATATCCGAGATGCCAAAATGACGCATTTTTCTTACGGACTTGGCCGTGCGCTTTCACATGCCATACTAGAGTGACGTCAATTTGCCACCACATCAGCTGCTTTGGTGTACTCGCCCATGATGATGTTTTGGCTGATGTCGAGGCTAGAAGTTAGGTCTAAGGACAGCACTTTGTACTTGAAAAAAATGGAAATCTTCTCTCACAGTTATTGGCAGGACTTGACGAGCTCAGCTGAACGTCGTCGTTTGTTGCTTGGTGCCGGTAAATGTGTAAATCAGAAGTCGAGGCTCATAGCCTGAAATAGTCACGTCTGTCTAGGCTCTGTGAAAGAGAGATGGAAAAGACGGCAACCAAGTGTCTGCTAAAATCACTTGAGGTGAAGAAAGAAAATGCCTTGAAAAAAGTACGCTCAAGTGAACAAAACAAAAGCGAACAATAGTCGCCTTGGTGGGGATGCCTTCGCCTGGTCATCATGGGACACCATGGATTAACATTTATTCTAGGGGCAATTCGACCTGACCTGACATGGGAGAATGCTCACTATGCGGGCAGTTGAACTTGACTTCATCATGGAAGGAAACCCACTGGATTGGCAGTTCAACTTGAGGTAGTCCACTAGTTGGTGTTCTGGCTGATAGTCCGTACTACATGAATATACCTTTGGGAGATTTCTTGTGGTACGCTAGCTGCTTCGCCATACGCGTATTGTCAACGTATAGACAGAGGTGAATTGAACATACGATAAACTAAACTACAAGTATTCAACGAACTCGTAATCTTACCGCATGTTGTGCCTACTCGATATCCAAAATAAGGAACTCAGTGTTCATGTACGTGGTGATCGCACATCTACTCGATGCGAACAGGCATCAACCGTCATACTTTGATACCCTAGTCACCAATACCGGAAGACAGCACCACTCTCCGCACACTCCCACCCTGTTCAGTACGTCGAAAGCAACAGGCACTTCTCAACGGGCACTATAGAGGGGCGACGACTGTTTGTACTTCTATACGACTTAGGTTCGAGCTGCGTGCTGTGACCGATGCTGACGTCGGCGTCTTTCGTGCATCTTCTTCCAACCACGGAATCGAGAACAGTTAGGATTTACTCTTACGGTTCGCTCGCAGATATGCTGTGAGTTTGGCGCAGTTCTCCAGCAATCGGCTATCTATGTGGTTCGAAACCTAATGACAGAATATGCAAAGGCGTGTTGTATAGATGGCATGAATGCGGTTGTTTAACACACCAGTCCAACGTATGTTGTACTGTGGTACTCCTGGTGTATGGACGACGACCCCTTGCAGTGTTCCATGTTGGTTCGTAGGAAATAGATTTGAGCCCGTTCATCCCGCAGCTGCTAGCAACAGTCTACCTGTGTAGGGCACCCGGTTTGTAGCATACCGGTGTTTGGTTCGCCTATGGATTCTGATAAGACTTCACAAGGTACAGCAGCGGCGATACGCGCTGAGGTTTGCCTCGGCTTTCGGCAGTCGAACTTGGCTTCATTTGCCGTAAGTTGAGCTTCCGCTCGTCTATTGGCGGCTCGACTAGATACACACCTTCACACGAGGCAACGAGCAGAACAACAAAGCACTCCCCACAGTTCCCCTGTGCCACCAGTATACGGTCCTGGCATGTACATACTTGTACTCTGTTTGTTTAATTTATTGATTTCAGTTGCTGTGATGCCCCTATCCCTGCCAAATCAAGGTCCCCCCTACTCCCCTTCCATTTTGATTCTGCATCACCTTGTTGTTATATTTGAGTGACGATTTGCTAGATTAATATAGTTTCCCTAATTATGTTGACTTTTCCGTCCCGTCTGTACCTATCCTCTTTGTGTCGGTTGGGTCGTCACCGACCTACCAACTGGACAGGCTTTTGGTTGTTTGATTGCTGTTGGCTCTTCATCTCTACCGTCCTGTTGTCAAACTGCTTTTCGTCTGGTCTCCCTGCGACATCTTCATGTTGGTTCGTGAGCTGAAGATGTCATAGGAGTAATCGCACCAACAAACAGCAACCTTCTGCTCGAAAATCGGTCTACGCAGTGAGGGCGTTTTAGAAACGGTTTTCTATCCTACATTGTCTGTTTCGAGTGGACATGTTATACCATGCAAGTGGTATGGGATGGTATAAGACAGTTTGTTTGAGTGCCTTTTCCTTCACCGACTGGTATGATACTGCCGTGCGCACTGCGATTCCGTTCTCGTTAGTTTTTATCCATCAAGCTGCAAGGTGCATTCTTGACCACGGTCCGTTGGTGAGACCGCGGGCAGGAATTCAGGGCAGTGCGCGTATGTAAGGACATGCTTTTCACTCGCTCATGTCATTGTGTACTTGAGCGTATCCATCATGTGTACGTTTTGGTGCTACAGTTAGAAAATATTGTGCTATTACGGGGAACGACGGTAAATAAGACACTAAAATCCACCAAATTGACGTATTTCGCCATCAACATTAGCTCCTATTTATCATGGTCTTCTTGAATTGAGTAGGAGAGGATCAGGATACAAGACAAACGCCAATTGTGCGTGGCAAAACGGTACTACATTGGATCAAAGCGCCGACTCCAGTGTCAGACGTACGTGCGGGGGGAGGGGGGCGCATATAATACAAAACACCGACCTTTGGCCACTGCCTGCCTCTGCGCAGCTTCGAGAAGCATAGCTCGTGGCTGATATAGGCTGATCACGTCGAACACGTAACCACATAAATCACGCAACGGTATGCGAGAGCTTGCTTGAAATACATTTCACACAAGTCATGCAACGATACGCGAGGGCTTGCTAGCGATAGCTCTATCAGAGTTCCTCCTGTTGCATGCGCTCTCGTACAGCAGTATAGAGCTCTTCACATACACCTGGTACACAGCATTAATCACATAACTACTTATGATACAGACCGCTGTATGGTATACTTGGCAGTGTGGTACACAAAGCCGATGAGCAACGCCATGGGCTCGAAGGCAGTTCAGTTGTATCGACTGTATACCAGGAGGGAGGCTGCAAATATTCCTAAAACCGCTGGTGAAGGGGTAGTCGTGAGTTTGCTTTGACGGCGTTGTCAGCACTTTGCAGGATGCTTTTTAAATACATACCGTTTTGACTGCTTCTTTATGATATACCTACTGTAGGGAAGACCGAAAACTTGCCGCTGTTATCTACCAGGTAAAACATATAGGACGCGTTCGGGTACTGAGGGGTGCAAGGTTCTACACTCTTTGAATTCCCTTGGCACGGCCATGGTAACACCCATGGCATACCAAGGCATCCCCACGGCATCTCATGCTGTGGCAAAGGATTCATGGCCCGCCTTGGGGGGTGTCGTGGCATACAACTTGTGATACCATGGCAACCTCCGCGGCAACCGTAACAGCACTCTGTGGTAACCCCACGGAGTGTTATGGTAACCCCCACGGCACCTCAATGTTCACAACACCCTAATGCTTACGGCACTCAGGTTGGAGTTAGGGTCAGGATAAGTGCTAGGGCTGGGAATGGGGTAAGAATAAGGGTTAGGACCCCATAGTGTGCCACGAAGGTCCGTGGAGGGGTCGGTGATATAACATGGAAGCTGCCGTGTAAGGTTTTGTTGCAGATGGTGCCACGACATGTCGTGAAAAAGGGTGAACAGCAAGGTGACTCTGTCGTGCGTGTAAAACCTCCCCTGCTATCTGTACTACATCCGTTGTGCCGGCATTTCTGTACCACCCGACTGACGGGCGAGGTTGCGCTCAGCGAGACAAAAGAGCAAACCAAACCTGCAAGCGTTTCAAAAACGATGGAAACGAAGAGCTGACTTAGTTCGACAACACCTTCCATCGGAGACCCTGTACAACACCATAAGCCGCGATCCTACGTTATTGTCGTCTGAGTATAAAAATCTCGTGACGTTGTTTACGAGGGCTTGCAGATAATATTTTGCACGAGCGTGTCCAGGTCCTGGTTTCTGTTAGAGGCTCCGTTTATGGCGGGAGGTTTCCAGAAACAGCTATGTTCGGTCAAAAGGGGAGGCGATAACGATGTTAAGCGCTGCCGATCGGGGAATGTGGTGAGGATTTCCTCAAGGGTCATCGAGTAGGTCCAGCTGTGGTCCTCCGGCGATGAAAACGTAACCACCTCGCATGCTATTGTCGAAGCGGTTGGCCAAGGTGATCGCCTACTCAGCATTGTTCTTGACTAAAGGGCTTTGTGTGTTTTGTGTGTGTGATTGGAGCGTTGGGAAGCGAAATTGGTATTCAGAATCTGCGACGGTGAGAATGTTGTTCGGTTTTCAAGGCAACAAGTGTAGACGTCGCCGGGGTAGAAGTTTGAGTGTCTGGCGTTTACAAGCTGTGAACAACGCTCGGGGAGAATACGAGGGTTCGGCTGGTTGATTTCTGCCGTTTACGGATCGCACAATGGCCTCAACCGTCGCCCTCCTCACCGCTATACAAGGTTGTACCATCACCTTGTGGAAGGGGTCAGTGCTTCCAGCCGACCGTGTACGACGGAGAAAGACGGTACACGCTTCATCTAACTGGGATAAGCGCTTGGCACTGACGCTTGCATTCGCCGGCGTGGGGATGTGTAGCAGCGACGGGGGCACCATGGCAGATAGATGCACCTGATGACAGATCATTTCACTGTGGGCCGACGATAGTGTATTTGTCGAATAGTGGCGGTGTTGCAACGCCGAACCAACGATGGGGATACAGGGGAAATGTTCCGAATCTGTTTCTGGGTCGTAGTCAAGATACGTATTTTAGCTCATTGGAAGCCACATGTCTTCTACAGAGGGAGATATGCGACATAACTAAGGGAACAAGAAAGATGCCACACCCGTAAGGGCTTCCAGCGATGCTAGAGGACTAACCGGGGCAACGCCTAAGCGGAGGGTGCGTTGTTCAATGCAGCAATGAAGCTATCGGATGACTCGGTCAGTGGGAACCCGTAGCTGAGATTTATAGAACCAACAAGGCTCTGGTCGCCCAATATATATATATATATATATACATAAATATTTGTGCCAGGAAACGCTGATCTATAGTGGGACTAACTTTTATACAACACATACATTTAAACTGGGGTAAGGTCATGAAGAAATACAGCAGGCCTGTACACCTAACCAACGTTTCTTACTACCTGTAGCTGTTGAAATGTGTCAAACCAAGGGAAAGTAACCCGCGTGGGAACCCCTTTGCTGTGGCGTGGAACCCCCATATCGTCCAAATACTTGATATGCATGGACAACCGTGGGGCTACCCGGGGTCTTTAGTTTCCACCGAAGACCGACAGGAGCAAGTAAAAAAAAAACTTGCCCAGCTGGTAAGTGCCCACCTGCAGTGCAGGTGAGTCACCCACCACACGCCCACCCGCTGACGTCACGCTTCGAGTCCCTTGGACGTGAAATCCTTGAAGCTGTGGTCATCTGGCCGGCTCGCGGCCACCCTTCGATCTCCGTGAGGTTTACTGACAAACCCCAAATCATAACGCTATGTGAAAGTACAGTAATTGTGACACATTTCTCAGTAGTGGCGAGAGAGCAAGCCAGCTACTCGGAGCTTAGTAGCTTGACATTTCTAGGAGTTTTACATACTCAAGACGTCCATCACGTTCTTGATCCTGACTGTTATTGTACTTGGCGCTGGGCACTGGCAGAATAGGTGAGGTACTGGCAGAGCTAACACTGACAACGACATTCTACTGATCGACCCGGCCAGTTGCCTACACTGTTAGCGCCCCAATAACATCCCTTATCGCGTGAAAGACAATGGGCTTCGAGCGAAGCAGGCAGAGGAGCGATCTTGGAGACCTCGCGAACGTTGGGCATTATCGCGTGAGAAGTCCTTACGTTTTTGAATGTTGGGCCATTTTTCTGTGCTGAGTGCCTAACAAAGATGAATCCGAGACCGGCGACTCTCACCTCGAGTTCTTCCTGTTTGAAGTCTCTGTTCGATTCGTATTTGTTGTCGGTTCGTCGTTGCTGTTTTCGTATTTACTTTAGTGAGCGCTTGCTACCCTGTGCTCCAATAACACGATCGAGGCAGTACCATTCAATATCGTAAGATGAAATCGATCGATGATGTATCTGTGCAAACAACAATACCAGCGTCAACGTTGTTGTATGATCGCCACAAATTGCATACATGTGTGTTTTTTTGATTTTTTCATATTCATGTATGTGCCGTTGAACTTAAACCCCTCCAGTCAATGCATATTTAGAACTGTGCTTCGAAACATAACGGATACGAGTGTTGTTCACTCTCCGGCCGGGTCCCCAGCTTGGTTCCCTCGCTCACTGCAGGATGGAGCGATTGGGCGAGCGTCGGCCACTTCACGTCTCTCGGCGTTATACGCTTCGCTCCGTCAGTATGATGTTTCAATCCGATATCGTACCTGGCATATAATGACAGTGGAAAATCAATATACCACGAGTATGCACGCTACTGGCGGCACCAGCCAGCCAATGACCGAGGCATGTACATTATTGCCATTATTTAAGAAATACCGTAGCAAGCCGTGGCACCATTTACGGCAAAACTTTCCTGGGGATTATCCACGGTCTAGCACTGGACCCTCCACGGACCTCCACGGCATATCATGAAACCCCAACTCTAACCCCAATTCCAACCCCTACCTTAACCTGGGAGCCGTGATCATTGAGGTGCCGGATGCTATGACATTCCGTGGGATGACTATGGAGTGCCGTGGCGATTGCCGCGAGGGTTGCCATTATACCACCCGTGGCATGCCACGGCACCCCCCACGGCGTACCATAAAATGCTTCGCCACACCATGGGATGCCGTGGGGCTGCCATGGTATGCCACGGGTATTACTATGGCCATACCACACCAACACCCAAAAATTGTAGATCCCTGCAATGAACGGCCCCAAAGTATGCTGTGTGACTACAACAGCACATGCTCAGCTTGTTTTTGATAGTTATCATGATATGATCCGACGAAACCGGCTCGCATGGCCGTGCTGCAATCGGTTCAAGCGGGAAGTGTATGATAGCAAGGATGCACCGTGCACACGAAAAGTGCGCATGCTGAAAGCCGAAGTGATGGCAATCCTGCTGTACCGGTGCGCGGCGTGGACTCTTGGTTGGCAGCACTTCGCTGAGTTTCGCACGGTACACCACAAACTCTTCGTAGGCATAGTTATCTTCCAGCGCCGACAACGCACTTACCACCTCATGTCGTACGCCAAGGCTCTCGAAAAGTCACAATGCGAGAGCGTTGGAACGGCCGTCTAAAAACGAAGCCTCCTCTTTGCGGCGGCTGTAGACAGGACAGCCAATGAGTGGCTGACCCGCAGGATAATGTTTGGGACGGTGCCTAGCCGGGAGAACTCAAAACCAGATTGACTGGAAAATAACCGGGCCCAATGTCTAGCAGACGACCTCACTCAAGGATTTGAAACCCTGCGAGGGGTCTACGGAAAACACATCCCTGCTGCTCGAAGTAGAGACGTCAATATCACCGAGTGGGGCCAAGAGCAGTGGGAAGTGGTACCGGGGGTCGTCGAAGCAGCGGACTGTTTCAAGGGGGAGTGGCACAGGGACGGAGCACAGTAGAGCCAGCTGCGCTACGCCGCAGATGACTCCAAGAACGGTGACAGCTGGAGGAAGGAAGGGCCAGCTGTACTGATAGAGCTATCGACAAACAGAAACGATATAGTAGATCGGGTGGCTAGGTTCGGTTCGTTTACCTTTTTCAGATGTCTGGCCGTGTCTCCCTCTCCTTCGTGTTGTTTCGTCCGCGCTGCAGATATTTGTCCTTCCTGAGTACGTGTGTACGTATGGTTTACGTCCAATTTGCAGCCTTCCTGTACTTGCGTAGTTTGAATTCGGTTTTCTTTTCATAGATATATATTTGTTTCGTTTTTTTTGTCTCGTTTGTGTTAATGTCTTCTCGCAGCTTGCACGCTGACATTCCACTTGCTCGACACTTGACTGCGCAATCATTTTTTTCCCGGAGTTCCTCTGTTCTGCGGTCTGTGACCACCAGCTGGTGACCAAATATTCAGTGTCTGTGTGTACTTTTCACATTGAATCGTTCTTCCTACCCGACGGCATCCAGCACAACCAGTGTCCGTGCCGATTCTTGAATCCTAAAAGAGATACAAGTTATGTGGTCACAAAGCTACACCACAGAGATACAACGTTGCCGCGTATGGAAAAGGAATCGACAACAGTAGTAGTAGTAGCAGATAAAGTAGTGAGAAGGAAGCAGCAAGAGCCGCAAATATAGTAGACAACCCGAACGTGCGCACAGAAGGATGACAGACTTGGTGCGTGGGTTTCCTTTGGTTCCCGATGTTTCCTTATTTCGGGAGAGTAATGAGTGATCAATGTTGAAGATCATGCTGCACATTGTTGGATGGGAAAATAAATAATCATAATAATAAATACAATGTGGAAGACAGGTCGTACATATCTATCGTGGATCCTAGAAACGCATGCGCGAAAAGACACGTCACGGGTCAAGCAATATACGATCCTGGGTCACGAGCGGTGTCACCTGTCATAGACGGCGTTGATCCGTCCCCAGAACACACTTACCAAACCGGTGTCTAGTTTCGCCGCACCCGATCGTGAGGCACACGCCTCGCTAGGCTTTAACCTTTCAGGCATGCGTAGATAGGCACGCCGCAGGCTAAATTTTTTTAGATTGGCAAAAAGATAGGCATATGCCTGACGTGCCTATCTATCTCGGGCATTTGCCTGAAACACTGCCTGAGACGTGCCTGAAACATTTTCGGCGCCTTGAGACACTCCCTGTACTAATTTCAAGTAGTTTTGTGTGAATGGGAAAAATGCCTGAACAAATGCCCGAAACTTGTTCAGCGCCCCAACCCAAATCCTACATTATTTCAGGTGGGTAAAATGTCTACAACAATGCCTGAAACCTATTCAGCGCCGCAAGTAACTATCCTATGCTAAATTCAAGTAGTTTGGTTTCAAGGGGTACACTGCCTTGAAGAATGCATGCAAACGTGGTATTTTCGTTATTATTAGTGTGTACTACCAAGCTATCTATAGTGTGTACCGATATGAAGCAAGCCGGGGTTCGTTACAGCACCTTCAGCTGTCGTTCAACGGTACAACAGCAGCAGCAAAGAAAATATATACCTGGCACACGTAGCATCAGTACTTCTATGATAGAGATAGTATATTAATCGATCTCGGACCACCACGTACCTCGTACAAGGTTTCTAGACGTGCAAGTACGCCTGGTTTGTCGTGCAGCATTATTTGGACGGACCAAGTGCCCGGGTTAAATATCCAATCATGAAAAAAATATTACGAGTATGTATTTTCGTGCGTGTGCGTGTGCGTGTGCGTGCGTGTGCGTGCCTGTGTGTGCGTGTCTGTGCGTGCGTGTCTGTGCGCCGCGAAGAAGAAAAAAACAGACGAGGTTCGATTGGCGAAACAATCAACTCCAAAAACAACCAACGTGCGCATCATGTATGTGTGCATACTGGGTTAAAAAAACGTTTAAGCCACAGCAGTGTTTGTTCCGACCTTAAATCACACTTCGACGACAAAATGATCAGTCTTCTTATCGAACAAACAAACGACCCTGCCCCATGCCCGCACCGTCCAACGCGCTGAATGATCGCTGACTACTATACTACTATGATACAATGTTCCTGCAAAGTGGCGCTGCCAGAGCGAACTAGTCTATAATATGCAGGACACGACAACTGGGTTTTGTGTTCAACATGACGGCACATACAGCGTACGCCGTTGAGCTAGCCCTTCACGACAACGTCTACTCCGAGCTACCTGCTGTCTTGGTCAGATCCGCTTTCCTCGTCGTCTTCGTCCTCCGATCCGTCTTGGACCTTCACCACCGGTTTGGCACCAGCCTAATCACTCGCAGCGTCCTCCCTGGCACCTCGTCGAGTTCCACGTTTTTTGGCGCAGCATGACGGATAGCTCAAAGAGATCGTTGAAAGCCGTAGACCGTTGCGCTCCGAAGATGTTGTTCATGACCGAAAATGTGCGCTCGATCTTCGCTGATGAAGGCTGGATAAGTCACAGCTTACGGACCAGACCAAACCACACAGGGAGCTGCTGGCGGTGGGCGAGCCAGACGTCCCTCGTGGCGATGGTGTGGCTGGAGAAGCTCTTCACGATGGCAAAGTAGCTGACAAGTTTCGTCTTCAGCTTCGACAAAAGCTGGGGGGTCACGAACTTGAACCTAGCCAAACCCTGCACGTCCACCTCGTTCACGCCCGCGTGCAAGAGAGAGAACTTGGGGTCGATCGCACGCGCGGCCTTGTACATCAGCAGCTGTCTCGAGAAGGTGGCCCCGGCATGACCATCATAACGCCGAAAGCTTCCTGTATATTTTTCCGCAGTAGAGAGTAGAGCTTGTCAGTTTGACGGGTGGGTTATTGCCTTCTCCAAACCGGTAATACAGTTTACATGTTCAACATACTAGTGACGCCGGCTACCAACGACAAAAAGACACGGCTGTCACGCGTGACACACAGTACCGATACAGGATGCACGATGAACAGACACAAAAAAGACGCACCACGGATAGCTCACTACTGCGTATTTGACATACCTGGTGAAACACCGGAGATCCGTCGAAGGCGACGCTGAAGTACTCGTCCTTGAAGAGAAGTTTCAGCCTGCGCTTCTCTTCTTGTTGGAGGAACCCAATGTACTCCCTGAACTTGGAGCTCTCCGCCATGTCCACGCCCAATTCCACCAACAGCGGCCGGACGTCGTCTAGACGCGCGATAGGAAGCCCGGCAATCAACCACGCTTCCAGCACCTGACAGTGAATTCCAAATTTGAAGGACAACACTATTTTTAGATATAACGTTTATCTTTGAGTCTGTCTGCCTTGTTGGTGTTGTTACTATAGATTAGAGCGTACAATATCTACGGGGCATGTTTGCTACACTGCTGCACTGCAAGTAGGCATCTACAAGATTTGCACAGGAACGTGTATGTCACGTCAGGGTTGCCCCGTTGTGCTAAGCAAATAAATGTGTACGATCTAGACTCAGTCTACATATCTACAGAGTAGTTTGTTGTGATATTTTTTACTGCAATAGCAACTGCGGTGCTACACCCAGCGGCGGTACAGCCAGTATCAGGGTGGTACTGCGTATACAGCACGTGCAAGCAGTGCTGCACTCAGCAGCAGTATATGTAAACATACTGGCCCAAGGCTACGCGCAAATAAAATACAAACAGGAGTACAAGGTAGAAGGTGGAATACGACTCGAGTCTTAGGTAAAATACAGCAGGATCCACACAACACAGCACTACTCTGTCTACCGTGGACACCTGGTGTAAAACTTGTACGAAACATGTTATATACTATTACGGGTACTATTACAGAAGGCTAAATTATTACGAAGGACCGTAGTGAATAGAACCAAATATTGTTTGTAAATATACGAAGTTATATAGGGCTTTGTGTATACCATAGGTCCTATTTACTATGCATCACCTCGTGACAATCAGAACCCGCAATGTACGCCAAAACAACAACAACAACAACAACAACAACTTGGAAATCGAGTGTGGGAGCATTTTTGCAGTGGGGAAAAATTATCACGTTATCACTCACCGTCGTTCTCATCGGCCGAGACTCCTTCGACGTACCCTACCGGTATCTCGACAGCCCGCAAGTATCCAAGCGCGTCAGTCTTCCAGCAATCTCGCCATTCTTCTTGGTCCACACCACCAGGCTGGCGTCGGGGCGATTCGCTGTTCCAGCTTTGCGACTCTTCGCCCACCCCACGTGCGTCATACAAGTCTCTTTGTTCATGCGGACTTTTTCGCGCAGGGCGCGCAGTATAGCTTTTCGGCCGACTCTCAAAATCCTCGCCCCGGAAACTGTTAGATGCGGGTTGTCGTCGACACGATCTTACGTTTGTCGCTACCGATGTTCCTCGAAGCACGCAGTTCGAGCCGACCTTCAGATTCCGAGAGGGGCGAAGGTGAAGCCTGTCCACCGCCGACCTTGCGCACTTTTCGAGCACGGTCTTGCCCACTGGGTTTGGGACTGTGCGCGAAAATGAACGCGTCTAAAGCGTTGGCACTGCCCTTTGCAACAGTCCAGTTTTAGAGGGTGCGCTGTCCTTGTCCTTCCACCGCAGCAAATGCTTCGTCAGGCTGCGTCCCCTGCTGAGCTGCTACTGCTGCTGCTGCTTCTGGTTCCGCGGAACCTGCTGCTGCTGCGCCCATTGCTTGTGTTGCTGCTGCTCCCGCGGGCAAGCTCGAACTACTCGTACCACTCAAGTCTATCGCTGCCGCACCTTGGGTGTTTGCTTCTGGCTCAGACATGATACCACTCAACAACTGGTAGTGCCCCCGCTATCAGAGCTGTGGGCTGTGAGCTGTGGGCTGTGGTGTGTGGGATGTGCGCTGTGAGTGTGGGCTACGAGCTACGGGCCACGGGTGCCCTACAGTAAAACTCCCTTTCCTCTGATTTTGGGAGTTCCAGACTAACGGCGTTATTTTTTTGCCTTAAACGCCTGTAAGCGTGCCTGACGCGTGCCTGGGAAAAGATAGGCAAGATGGGCTCGAAAACAGTAGTTCAGGCACGCCTGTTTCAGAATCAGTAGTTCAGGCATTTTTTTAGGCATGCCTGAAAAGCTAGGGCCTACGCCTCGCGGTCAGACTGGTAGACTCGCTCTCGACAATCGACAGCATCTATCTCCTTGCTAAACAGAAGAAAGACAAAGACCAGCATGCGCCCGCTGACCAAGACGATCGACAGAGGACTCCCGGCACGATGACGTCCTCTCCGCCCCGACACCAGCTACGTGACGAGTACCCGATCATCAAGACCGCCTTTTCCACTTCGACTCCGGCATCCGTGAGGGACCAGACATTGATACTAATCATATTAATGATAAAATAAAAAATAAAAAAATAATATTAATAATAATAATGATAATAATAATAATAATAATATTAGTAATGATAGTGATAATAATGATACTAGTAAGAATGATAATAATAATAAAAGAAGTAATGATAGAAATAATACTCTATAATAATATTATTAATGAAAATAAAACTATTAATAATAATAACAATATATCGTAGTAGGACCTAAGCTTCTATATGTTGCGCGGGTGTTACGAGCACCACGGCCTTCGGCGTTACGCGCCGAGGGCAACTCGTGAAACAGCAAAACGATGGGCAAGCCGTGTAGCTTGGACAACAGGACGAGACAGATGAAGAGTGAGAGAGAGCGACGAGGGGTGTGCGAATCGAGCACACCCGCCCGCCGTCTCAGTGCGTCGACATGGTGGTCCGCTGTAT